>JAABKJ010075445.1:143524257-143701034 GCA_011634705.1 Andricus grossulariae
GGTAAAAAATTAATCCTAAATAAAAAAATAACGAATTTTCAATAAAATAATTCAATTTTCAATCTAATAGATGAATCTTTAAATGGAAAAAATTAATTTTCAATAAAAAAAACAAATTTTCAATAAAATAGTTCCATTTTGAACCCAAGAGATGAATTTTCAAAAAAAAAATTAATTTTTAGCAAAGTGGTTCAACTTTTACCAGAGTACATAGTTGAATTTTCAATTTAAAAAAAAATTAATTTTCAGCCAAAAATGGAATAGTTATATTTTCAACTTGAAAACTTAATTTTTTAAGAAAAAAAAAAGTTTTTAATTAAGTAGTTAAACTTCCCGCCGACGAAATTAATTTTTAACAAAAATAATTAATCTTTAACTGGAATAGTTCAATTTTCAACTCACACTGTACAAATAATATGGAACAATTCAGCCAAACCTATCTTTTCTTTAAGGAAATGAAAATTCCAGGACCATGAGGAAAATTCAAGGAATTTTCCAAGGTTTTCCAGGTAAAAAAAATTCAAGGACTTTGCCAGGTTTTCAAGGATTTTCAGGACCCTGGACTACCTGGGTTAAAGCACCCGACCGGCAATCGGAGGACGTGAGGTTCGATTCCCACCGGAGCGAAGGAGAAAGATATTTTTTTCAGAAATTAAAAATGTTTAATTTAAAAAAATAACTTTACACGAAAAATAGTTGGATTTTTTTATTTGGTTTTATTAATTAGGTTCGTATTTAAGCAAAATTCGCAAACTTTGTTAAAATTTATCATAAGGAAATGAATCTGAGAAACTCACAGAACTTCTGGATCCAAATCCGAGAAATGACAGTTTCCTCCGGTTTCCGAATGTTTTCTTTTCACCTTTCTTGTCCATTTGGTCCTTTTGCTCTTAATAATTGCTCTTTTTTCGAGGAGCCCGACCAATCCTGAGTAGGGATGGCGATTTGCACATGTGGTGACAATGTGGCTCCGCCGTCCTGTTTACTGCTATAAACAAACAAAAGACCAGTCTTATGAGCAACAATTACGACAATCTATTCTAAAAATTCTAGCAATTATCAATTTAGAAATTTAATCAAGAGCCACACACTTTTTTCCATTTTCCCAATCTTATTACAGTGAAACCTGGATTTAGCTCCCCTGGATTTTGCCCTTCCGAGAATTGGCGCCGCGCCGTGGGGATACGTGAGAGGCGTTTGCGGGGGGATGTGCGGTGTGCACTCAGGCGTGACAAAACAGAGAGATATAATATAGAATAATATAATATATAATAAATTAGGAGTAATTGCAATTGAACATAGTTTTATATCAGCCCCCCCCCCCAGAAAAATATATTTACGAAAAAGAAAGAGATAGTTTGAATTATTTTTCTCTCTGATGTTTATTTATTATTTGTTCATAAATAAAAAGGCAAAGCAAAGTTAAATATTTCCGAATAATCCGCAACTGTCTAGCGCTTATCTGGGGGAAGATAGTTATAAACAATAATAAATGGTTTAAACGAACATTTTTAATAAATTGCACTAATTATTACGTTTTCTTGATGAAAAGTGGACAAAAAGTTAAAAATTTCAGGAAAAAGACGCAACTATCTGGCATTAATATAGATAAAGATAGTCATTAACAAACATAATTTGTTTAAACAAGTTTTTTTGCTCAACTTAAATAATTATTAAGTCACTCCAAGTGAAAAATAGACAAATCGTTAAACATTTCAGAAAAAACCACAACTTTCTATCTTCAGGAAAAGAGAATATTGTTAACAATAATAATAAATTGCTTTAACAATAATTTTTGTTGACTTAAATTATTTATCACTCTACTCTAATTGAAAAATGGACAAAAATTCAGATAAAACCCGCAACTATCTAGTGTTAATATAGAAGAAGACAGATATAAACAATGATAATTTGTTTAAAGAATTATTTTATATTTTAAATTGAATATTAACTCACTCCAAATGAAAATAAAACAAAAAGTTGAAAATTTTACAAAAAACGGCAATTTCTAGCATTATTCAAAGATCATTATTATTATTTGTTTTTAAATATTATTCAAAGACAAAAAATTGAAATTGAAAAAAACGCGACTTTCTATCTCTATTTTAAGAGAGACAAATTACATTTTTTTTAAACTGCATAAAAAGTTATAATTAGCGCCAAAAACTCACAAAATCCATTTTTTCACTTATGGGGTTTTTTTGGGACCCTATAAAACAGACTTATGGGGGCGATATTTGCAAAGTAATATTTTACTCGTATTCTATGCCTAATTTGGAAGAGAAATATTGAGTTTCAACTCGATTCAACTAATATTGAGGATTATGAATGAAATTTACAAAAACGTATTTTTTTCTTATGGGAAGTACGTGTTCATGGGGCTAAATATCATTTTTTCCTAAAGAAAAAAAAAATTGATTTTTTTTGTGTGGATTCGAACAAATTTCCGGGCTATGCATGCAAATTCAAGAAAAACAATTTCCAGTTCATTTTTGGACCACCATATGGCTATATTAGCGAAGAATAAATTAAAGCCTTATAGAATTATTCACAAAATTAAAATCTGTTTATTGCAATCTATAAAATAATTTGTAAAGTCTACAAAAAGTGCCTTGAAATCTCATTATTTATTCTATAATAAACAAAAGATAAATAATATCTGGATAAATAAAAAACTTTTCAAATAACAAGATTAAAAATTATTTTAATTAATTTTTTTTCTTTTTTTTTCTTTAAAAGTTTCTTCTCTCGATCTCTCTAGTATTTTCTGAAAAAAATTTCATTTCTTGGTCTCTCTAGTAGCTTAATAGGAAAGCACCCGACCGGCAATCGGAAGTTCTGATGGTCGATTCCCAGCGGAGCGAAAGGATAAGATCTTTTTTTTCAGAAAAAAAATTAACTAAAATAAAATAAAATAACTTTTTTTTGTGGGTGATTCTGAAGCCAATCCATACAGATTATTAAATTTGCCAAATAGGAAAAGAAAACAATCCAAAATATTAAATGCACTTATAAATAAATTTCTAAAATTCAAAACATTCTTTTTGCAAAAATGTACATAAAAAGAAGACTTCTTACAAGAAAATTGAGTAAAATATGTAAATCTGGAATGTCTTCATTACAGTATTATTCTGTGCATAGCACATGTAGTCGCAAAGGACAAGACGCTCTTCTAAAATGGTCAGAAAATACGAAGCAGTGGGCAAAGAGGCGTCTGTACAAAGTAGAGGAGGAAGCTGCTGAAATACTCGGCTTTAACTTTAATATCTGGGGTGAGCAAAATGCATATAATCTTATTCATCTTGAGTACTCACTTCTGAAAGACCGGATTAAGAAAGCACAGGAGAAAGACTTTCGCCAACAGTTTCTCGACCTTAAATCACCCGGATTGAAGGCAGGCACGGACTAGGTCACATACTTTCTAGTTGTCCAACTCATGCGGAAACGACCTACATCCAAAGGCACGATTTGGCACTAACAGAACTTTATTAACATCTCCGTCACTCTTAAGGCATTATCCCAAATACCGCTTTGCTCAACGTTCCTAGGGAAATGAAGTCAATTGTCGAAAATGAGAAGTGCCGCATATGCTGGAACTTCATATTCTTGATAGTTATTTCTGTTGTGCACTCGAGGCCTGACATAGTTCTTCTTGACTTCGAGAAACGAACCATGTTTGTTGTCAAATTTTCGGCACCAGCTGACAAAAACGTCATAGCGAAGAGGAATGACAAGAAAGAGAAGGAGTTATAAGGGAGTTAATAAGGGAGTTGCGACGGTTATACCCGGAATATTCTCTTGAGCTAATCGTCTTGTTCATCGTCGCTCTCAAGGGTAATAAGGTCTCACGGGTTAATAGCCTAAAACGCATCCCTGCATGACAACAAAACGGGTCGCTGCGTGTTCTCAATGTGCACAGCACTAAAATTTTACCGCGATTTTGCTAAGAGCGGGTGCAGTTTTTGAGATAAGCACCCGCTCATGGTAAAATCCTGCGGTTTTCCTCACGACAAACTTTCAAATATATCAACCAAAACAGATAAAATATAATTGCATTAGTTGATTAATCAAATTCAGGACATAGAACGGGAATATCAGAAGAAAATTTCAATTCTGATTTGGAGAAACGAAATTAAAAATGATCTCCTTTCTAATGAGGGGTTGAAATTTTATTTCCTAATTTCCCTGCTCTAAATCAGAAGCCTTTGAAAACTTTTTAAATGCTCAGGAAACTCTAAAAGTCGTTCAAAATCATTTGAATCTTCTTAACTCTTTTGAATTTTGGAAAAAAAATTAACAATTTACCACAA
Source organism: Andricus grossulariae (assembly GCA_011634705.1). Lineage (NCBI taxonomy): Eukaryota > Metazoa > Arthropoda > Insecta > Hymenoptera > Cynipidae > Andricus > Andricus grossulariae. The sequence goes on from JAABKJ010075445.1 coordinate 143,528,568, forward strand.
GGAAACCGAAAAATAACCAAGAATTCAAAACCATTAATCGGGTAACACTACATAAATTTTCCATTTGAACGATCGACTACGCCTAAAAGGAAAATATGATATTATTAACACCGGTACACAACAAAAAAAGTGGTCTGCCCGGCGAACTACACCCGCATATCTATATGTTTTTGGGGTTGCTAAATCCGATCCTGTGGTCCCAATACCCAAGTTAGCTCGTATTTTTGCAAAAAAACGCAAAAAGACGTAAAATCGACGAAAACAGCGATTTTTCTTGTATATCTTCACAAATAACAAAGTATCTTCATGCCCGGTGGACATAACCAGCATATCTATATGTTTTTGTGGTCACTGAGTCTGAATTTGTGGTCGAAATAACCCAGTTGGCTTATATATTTCCGAAAAACGCAAAAATAGACGTAAAATCGACGAAAACAGCAATTTCTCTTGTATATTTTTGAAGAAAAAAAATGTCTACATTCCCGGTAAACTAAACAAGTATGTCTATATGTTCTTGGGGTCGCTGAATCCGAATTTGGGGTCCAAATAACCAAGTTAGTTAACATTTTTCCAAAAAACGCAAAAGTGGACGTAAAAATGACAAAAGTAGCGATTTTTGCTGTATTTCTTGGGTAAAAATAAAACTTTTTTGATGAATATTTAACTGGAATACTTTAATTTTTAACAGAAAAGAAGAATTTTTAAACAAGAAGATTACTTTCAATCGAAAAAATAATTTTCTACGCGAAAGAATCGATTTTGAAACAAATATGTGGATTTTCAACGAAATAGTTGAATTTTTAATTAAAAAAAAAATTGTATCCAAATTGTTGAATTTTGAAAAAGAATATATCAATTTCCAACCAAAAATGGTCATTCAAATTTTCAATTGAAGGAATTAATTTTCAACCAAACTGATAAATTTTCAATAATAAAGAGTAATTTTCTACAAAAAAGGTGACATTTTCACAATGTACATGAATTTTTAAACAGGTAGTTCAATTTCTGAATGAAAAATGTCAATTTTCAACCAAATAGTTGAGTTTTCATTCAAAAAAGATAAATTTTCAACCAAAAATAGAATAGTTAAATTGTTTGTTAAAAATCTAATTCTTAACCAAAAAATGGATTTTAAGTGAAATACTTAAATTTTATACTGGAATAGTTGAATTTTTAGTTTGAAAAATTGATTTTCAACAAAGTAGTTACATTTTTAACACGAAAATAATTTGAATCTTGAGAAGATTTCAAAACATTTCAAACAAAATGTAGATTTTGAAAATTTCTTCAAGGAATGTAGAAGATTTTAAAGCAAAAATCTTCAATTTTGTAATATCACAAAATATCAGAAAAAAATCGAGCGAATTTAAGGGATATTTAGAAGTTTTGAAAAGATTCAAAATGGATTTAAAACTTGAAAAGGTTTTAAAAAGTCCAAAACAAAATTAAAAAAGATTTGAAGATTTGAAACAAAAATGTTAGAATCTTCTTAAGAATCTTGAAAGGTTTTAAGGCAATAAATTTCTTTAAAGATATTAGGACAATTTTTTTATTTCTACAGGATATTAAAAGATTGTAAGAAAACTGAATTATTAAAAAAAATATTTAAAAGTTTTGAAAATATTTCAAACAAAATCAGGGTGTCCAATCAAATCCTGCAAAAAATTTCCAGACAATTAATGTGAGTACTATATTAATTACTTTTGATAGCAGAAAAATTAAAGTCTTTTTGAGCAGAAAAATAATCTTCTTTTTTGAAAAATTATTCTGGTTGAGTATTCAACTATTTTGTTACCAATTCTTTTTTTTCAGTTGAATTAAACCTTTCGAAAATTGTGTTTTTTTGTGGTTGGAAATTAATTCTTTGAACTGAAAATGTGAATATTTCAGTTAAATATTTCATTATTTAAGTTTAAAAAATCATTTCTTCGGGAGAATTTTTAACCAAAACAAAAATATAAACCAAAAATCTTAATTTTTGTTTTAAATAACAATATAAAATTGAATAAATATGATTCTTTATTTGTAAAAGTAGCTGTATTAACCTATTTTGCTGAGTTTTTTTTTCTTTGAAATTAATATTAACTGAAAATTTAATTATTCGAATTTTGGTTGAAAATTGACTTTTTTTAGTTGAAAATTGAAAAGTCGTAATTTATAGCTGAATTCAACTGTTTTTCATTAAAAATTAAAATCTTTTTGGGTCAAAGTATCAACTACTACATTTTTCGTCCAGAATTCATTTTTTTGGTACTGAAAATTTAATTATTTGGTTCAAAGTTAATCTCTTTTGTTAAAAATTAATTTTTGTTGTATACTTACAATTCCAATTTAAAATTACTCTCTTTGGTTGTAAAATGAGCTATTTTTTTGAAAATTAATTTGTTTACTGAAAACTGAACTATTCCAGTTGGCCTTAACTATTTTTTGGAAAATTTGTCTTGTTTTGGTTAAAAATTAATTTTTATAAACTGAAAATGCAACTATTACAGTTAAGTATTTCATTATTAATTAAGGAAGATAAATTTCCAACTAAAAAAAAAAAATAATTTTCAACCGAAAATGGAATAGTAACATTCTTAGTTAAAAAAATGAATTTTAAATCAAACATAATAGTTTTCAACTAAAACAAACAATATTCAACTAAAATAGTAGAATAGTTAAAAAAAATTAATGTTTAACCAAACACATGGATTCTCAAATACAACTATTGATGAATTTTCAAATAAAATTGTAAATATTCAACTGAAATAGTTGAATTTAAAACCTGAAAGATGAATATTTAACTGTAATGTTGAATCTTTAAATAAAATAATTGAATTTTTGACCAAAAAGATTAATTTTCAACCAAGAAGATTAATTTCTACCAAAAAAGAGGAATTTTCAACTAAAAAAGATAATCCTTCAACCAAACATTGAATAATTACATTTTTAGTAAAAAAAGGAATGTTCTACCAAAGAAATGAATTTTTAATTCAAACGATGAATCTTTAAACAAAACAATTAATTTTTAACAAAAGAGTTTAACTTTCAACCAAATAATTTTATTTCCAACCTAAAAGATGAATTTTCAACTAAAATAATAAATATTTAACTGGAACACTTGAATTTTTAACCGAAAAAGAGAAATTTTAAAAAGAAGATTACGTGAATTTTCAATTAAAAAATACAAATTTTCATCCAAATGGTTGAATTTTGAACTAGAAAAGATCATTTTTCAACTAAACAGTGATAAATTTTCAAAAAACAATAATTTTCAATTAAAAAAAAATACATTTTTTAACTGAAGATTTAAATATATATTAAGTTTTCAGTTAAAAAAAATTTTTTTTAATAAGATACTTAAATTTTTAACCAAAGAAATTAAATTTTAACCAAAATAAATTTTCAAACCATTTTTTGTCAACAAAACAGATTAATTTCTATAAAAAAAATGAATTTTCAACAAAATACATTAATTTTCAACTGAAAAAAAATTCAAACAAATAATTGAATTTTGAAATGAAAAAGATAAATTTTAAAACAAAAATGGAATATTAAAATTTTTAGTTAAAAAAATTAATTTTCATCCAGAATTTTCAAATAAAATGATGAATCTTAAAGTGAAATAGTTAAATTTTCAACAAAAAAAATTGATTTCTATAAAAAAGACGAATTTTTAACTAAAAAAAAATAAATTGTCAACCAAAAATTGAATGGTTAAACATTCAGTTAAAAAATTCATGTTCAACCAAAGAGATGAATTTTAACTAAAATTATGCTATATATTTAACTAGAATAATAGTTACATTTTCAGTTAAAAAATTAAATTTTCGACTAAAACAAAACTAATTTTCAACAAAATAGTTAAAGTTTCAACTGGAAAAGTAAAATTTCCAGTAAAAAAAAAAAAGAAATAATTTTTAACCAAAGAAAGAACGAATTTTCAACAAAGTAGCTAATTTTTGGTTGAAAATGAATTTTTTACTTGTTATTATAATTATTATTTTTAAAGCATTTTTTAATCAAAATCTAACTATTCTAATGGAATATTGCATTATTTTAATTAAAATTTATCTCTTTGATTGAACACTAATTTTTTAAATTGAAATTCTTCCTTTTTGGTAGAAATTAATCGTTTCAGTTGAAAATTTATCTTTTTTAGTTGAAAATTCAACTATTTATTTAAAAATTCATGTATTTTGTTGAAAAAATTCTTCTTTTTAGTTGGAAATTTTAATATTTTGTTGAAAAATTCGTTTTTTTGTTTTTTGAAAATTATTTCCTTTTACTGAAAATTTAACTTTTTTATTTTTCGGTTGAAGATTTATCTTCTTTAGTTGAAAATTCAACTATTTATTTGAAAATTCATGTATTTTGTTGCAAAAGATTTCAAGAGATTTTTTAGGGTTTTTATGAATCTCAACTAATTTCAGAGAACTTCAAAGGATTCAGAGGGATTTTGACGATTTTGCAGAAGTTTTGAATGGGATTCAAAATATTTCGTGAAATATTACAAAGTTCGTAGGCTTTCAAATGGTTTTAAACAATTTCAAGGGATTTCAAGCGATTGCTTAGGCTTTTTCTGAATTTCAACTAATTTTAGAAGATTTCAAGTGATTCATCGAGATTTTGACGATTTTGTAAAAGTTTCTAGTGGGGTTGAAAATATCTTAAGGGATATTACAAGACTTGTAAGGCTTTAAAATGTTTTCAAACAAGGCCAAGAGATTTCAAGAGATTTTTTAGGGTTTTTATGAATCTCAACTAATTTCAGAGAACTTCAAAGGATTCAGAGGGATTTTTACGATTTTTTAAAAGTTTTTAATGGGATTCAAAATGTTTTGTGGATATTACAAGCTTCTGAGGCTTTCAAATGTTCTTGAACAATTTCAAGAGATTTTAAAAGAGATTTTTCAGGCTTTTTATGAATTTCAACATATTTCACATAACTTTAAGTTTTTTTTTAATTCAGATGAATTTTGACGATTTTGTAAAAGTTTTTAATGGAATTCAAAATATTTGAAGGGATATTACGAAACTTCTAAGACTTTCGAATAGTTTGAAACAATTTTAAAGGATTTTAAGGGATTTCAAGAGATTTCAAACTATTTCTTAAGATTTTATGAGATTTCCTAGGCTTTTCATGAATTTGAACTAGTTTTAGAAGATTTAAAGGGATTCTGAGAGATTTTGACGTTTTTGTTATAGTTTTTAATGAGATTGAGAATATTTCGTAGCATATTGCAAACTTTTAAGGCTTTCAAATTTTTAAAATAATTTCAAGGGATTTTAAAAAATTTTTCAGGCTTTTTATGAGTTTCAACTAATTTTACAAAGCTTCAAAGGATTCAGAGGGATTTTGACGATTTTGTGAGAGTTTTTAATGGGATTCAAAATGTTTCAAGGGATATTACGAAACTTCTGAAGCTTTCAAATCGTTTGAAACAATCTCAAGGAATTTTAAGAGATTTCAAACTATTTATAAAGATTTTATGTGATTTCCTAGGCTTTTCAAGAATTTCAACTAATTTTAGAAGACTTGAAAGGATTCAGAAGTATTGCGACGATTAGGTAAAAGTTTTTATTGGGGTTTAAAATATTTTAAGAGTTATGGCAAAGCTTCTAAGGCTTTTCAACGGTTTTAAACAATTTCAAGAGATTTACAAATATTTCCAGAAATTTCTATAGATTTAAAGAGATTTCTCAAGCTTTTCATGAATTTTAGAAGACTTCAAGTGATTCCGCGAGATTTTGATGATTTTGTAAAAGTTTTGATACAGGGTGACCCATTGATATTGACCTTGAGGTATATTTTCAAGGTCATTTCAAGGTCAAAACTATTTTTTTAAACGGAAATCCCTATTTTTGACTGCAGATTTAAATGAAGCGGGAAATTTTACGTCAAAAATGTATTATGGAAATCTTATTTTCTTGACCTTGGGGAGGTAAAGATCAAAGCCAAATGTCCCAAAAATGATCAGATGCCCTTATATAAATTCCCGTGGTTTTGTGGGTAAAGCAAACGTTCAACATGCTTTAAAAAAATTCGATAGAATGTAAAAGTGTGAACCACCTTAACCACCTTGTCAGCCACGAATTTCAGGTCAATTTTCAAGGTCATTCAAAGGTCAAATCAAGTTTTTGAAAATAGGAAAATAGGAACTTATTTTAAAAGATTGGAAGTGATTCAGAGGAATGTTGTGGAATTTGTAAGAGTTTTTAATGTGATTCAAAATATTTCAACTCTTTTGTTGAAAATTTACTTTTTTGGTTGAAGATTCATGATTTTAGTTATAAATTAATTTCTTTGATTAAAAGGTGGTTTTTTTTTAAATTCGCTTTTTTGATACGAAATAATTCTTCTGGGCTGAAAATCCACCTTTTTTGTTGAAACTTTATTTTTTTCGTTGAAAAGTCATTATTTTAATAGAAATTAATTTCTTTGGTTAAAAATAGAAAAAAAGTTGTAGAAAATTCACTTTTTTGATGGAAAAAACATTTTCTTGTTTAAAAATTCATCTTTTACGTTAAAAATTAATCTTTTTGGTTGAAAATTCATCTTTTTGTAAAATATAAAAATTTTTGGTTGAAAATTCGCTTTTTTGATAGAAAATAATTCTTCTTAGTCAAAATTATTAATTAATTATTAATTACTTCAATGAAAAAGGCGATTGCTTAACATTTGGAGCCTTATTAAAACAATGAGTAGGAAATTTTGTGAAACTTGTAAATAGACAGCGTCACCTCTAATTACACAATTACATTGCTTAAAAATAGATAAATTAGAATATTTGACAGATTAAATCTACTTCGCCTTATTTTACTTGTAGAAAATTTATTTATTTTATTTAGAAATTATTCAGAAATTTTATTCATTCGTTACAAATTGAAAAAAAAATTTTTTTCAAATACAACCATTTGGTTAAAAATTAATTTGTTTTGTGTTAAGGATTCAACAATTTTTTTTTAAATTCGCCTTTTTTATGAATTTCCGAGTTTTTGATAAAAAACTAAAATATTTTTCTCTTATAATATCAAATTTTACATTTTTTGTTTAAAATGTATCTTTTTCTTCTTGAAATTTAAACTGATTAGATAAATTTTGAACTAATTTTTTAAAAATTAATTTTTGTTCCTGAAGATTAATAAGTTTAGTTGAAAATTCACCTATTTCATGTCTTTGTTTGAAAATACAACTGATTAGTAAAAAATTAATCCACTTTCTGGGAAATTCAACAATTTTGTTAAAAATTCATGTTTTGGTTAAAAATTCAATAATTAATTTTTTTTTCAAAAATTGAACTATTTCATTTTTAGTGTAAAATTTATCCTTTTTTAGTTAAAAATTTCTCTATTTGGTTAAAACTTAACTACTTCGTCGAAAATTGATTTTTATTATTTTAGATTCTGGATTTTAGTTAAATATAATTTAGTGGAAAAGTGAACTATTTCGTTGAAAATTATAATTTTTTTATTTAAAAATTTATTTTTATAGCTAAAAAAACATTTTTTTAGAAATTCATGTATTTGGTTGAAAATTCCACTTTTGGAAAAAAAATTATCTTTTGGTTGAAAATTAATTTTGTTCTAAAAAAATTCAACTATTTTTTTGAAATTTCGTTTTTTTTTATAGAAAATTCAGCTATTTAGTTGATAATTTGAAAAATTTTTTCTAAATAAGTTTTTTTCGGTAATAAATAATTTTTTTTATTCAAGATGCAACTTTTTCACTTTTTGTTGAAAATTTATCTACTTTGTTGAAAAATCGTTGCTTTTTGGTTAAAGATTTATTTTTTAACTAAAAATTCAATTATTTTGTTGAAAATTCGGTTCTTTTTTGCTTGAAAAGTAACTGCTTAAATATAAATTCAACTATTTAATTTTTTATTAAAAATTTTCATTTATAAGGTAAAAATTCATATTTTTTGTAGGAAATCTATGTATTCTGTCAATCACTTGCCATTATAGTCAAACTCAACTGGTTGAAAAAAAGAATTAAAAAATATTTAATTTAATAAAAAATCTTTTCAAATTGAAAATGTAAAAATTCAATTTTGTGTTATTTTTTCTAGTTATTGAACTATAATGTGTAAACAATTAGATTAAAAATTATCTATTTTGTTGAATATTGATTTCTTTCGTAGAAAATTGTTTTTTGTTGAAATTTATAATTTTAGTCGAAAATTCATCTCTTTGGTTACAAATTAAGAAATTTGATTGAAAAATTAACAATTTTCTTAAAAATTCCTTTTACTTTTGGTTAAAAAATAATTTGGTTGAAAATCAAACTGATTTGTTGAAAATTCTTGTTTTCCTTATTTAAAAATAATTTTTTTTTTCAAACTGAAAATTTATATTCTTTAATTAAAAAATTAACTATTTAGTAAATTTTCCTTTTTTTTAAATTTCGTCGTTTTTGTAAAAAAATTAACGTTTTGGGTTAAAAAAAACATCTTTTCGGTTAAAAATTCAACTATTTGGTTAAATATACCCCTTTTGTCAGAAAATGATTTTTGTTTGTTAAAAAATCATCATTATATTAAAGAATTGATCTTTTTTGTCAAAAATTGAACTGATTTGTTGAAAGATTTTTTTTTATTCGAAAAGTAAATATTTTAAACTGAAAATGTAACTATACCAATTTTGGTAGGAAATTAATTTTTTCCAGATGAAAATTTGTTTGTTTTTGGAATAAAATTATTTATCTTGAATAAAAAATCATCCTTTTAGTTGAAAATGCAGCTATTTGGTTGAATGTTAAATTATTTTGTTGCAAATTCTTCTTTTTTCAAGATTTATAATTGTAATCGAAAATTCATTACTTTGGTTGAAAATGTAAGAATTTTTTCGAAAATCCGTTTCGTTTTGGTTTAAAATAATTTTTTTTTTGCAAATTTAACGAGTCCATTTTTGGTTGAAACTTTATCTTTTTTAGTCAAAAAAATTTAATTTTTTTAAATGAAAAATTGAAAATTCATCTTTTTCAATTAAAAATTCGGGTACTTAATTGAAAATTCTTCTATTCTGCTTATAATTAATATTTTTTGGTAGAAAATTAATCTTTTTGCGTGGAAAATAATTTTTTTTTTTTTTGAAAATTAAATCCTTTGGACTGAATTTCAAACTCTTTTCTTAATTAAAAATAATATATTACTCTAGTTAAAAATTCATCTGTTTGTTAGAAAATTGAACTATTCTGCTAAAAATTAGTTGTTTTTGTTAAGAATTAATTTTTTTCACTGAAATTGAAATTATTTCATCTTTGGTTTAAATTTATTCTTTTCTAGTTGAAAATTCATTTATTATGTTGAAAAATTGGTATTTTTTAGTCATACTTAACTGTTTTTTATTTAAAATTACAATTTTTTTTTCTCAAAATATCAACTATTACATGTTTGATTAAAAATTCATTTTTCCTGTTGAAAAATTAACTACCTATTTTAAGACTGAAATGTTGCAAACTCATTTGTTTAGTAGAAAATGTCTCTTTTTTACTTAAAAATTAAACAATTTGATAGAAAATTCGTCTTTTTGTTAAAAACAGAAACTACTTTTTGTACAAAAATTAATTTTTTTGCTTTAAAATTAACAACTTTTTTTAAATTTAGCTATTTCTTTAAACCTTTTCTGTTATTATTGAAAAATTTTAATATTCATCTGACAATGTAGCTGTTTCATTTTTAAGAAAAAAATTCTCCTTTATAAGTTGAAAATTCAAGTATTTGGTAAAACTTGATTTTTTATTTTTTTTTTAATTTGTCTTTTTTGATAGAAAATTACTTTTGTTTGTTCAAAATTCTTCTTTTTGGTGAGAATTTGACTACTTTTTGAAAATTCGTCTTTTTTTTAGAATACATCTGGTTAAAAATCCATTTTTTTCTTGTTGAGAATTAATTTTTTAAACTCAAAATTTAGCTATTTTATTTTTGGTCAAAGACATATATTTTTAGTTGAAATTTTGAACCATTTCAAATTTCTTATATTATTTTTTCATAATTTTAAACTTTGTAAAGCATTTTAAGCAAACTTAGGGTCCGACGGAAAACCCCAAAACGGCGTTTCGAGAAAAAAAATCACTTTCGCGAAGTTGCGATCATCTACAAATTTTGTAGTTGTTTTACAAAAAATAATTTCAGATTTCACAGCCCAAAATGCTCTCAAACAGGGGAAATAGGATGATTTTTTATGAAAATATTATTTTAAGATTAATGTAAATTTAAAATAAATAAAATTAACGTAGGTGGTGTATTGAATTGAATTTGAAACGCGTGTAATATCTAAGAAATTGAATCGTAATATATTGCATTTTCAAAAAAAGGGATGAATTTTCAGCAAAATACATGAATGTTTATCAGAATACATGAATTTTAAGCAAGATAGTGGAATCCTTAACCAAGCGGGATAAATTTTCAAACAAAGAAAAAGGCTGTGTCACTTCGGAAGAAAAAATAATTTGGTACAAAATCATTGTGTATAAAATAGCTGAATTTTTCATCAAATTGTTGAATTTGTAATACAAGTAAATTAATTTGAACAAAAACAAGTATTCAATACAATGGTTTAATGTTCAGCCCTGAAGAAAATGATTTTCCAACGAACAATTGAATTTTCATCCAAGAGAAAAGAATTTTCAACAAAATGGTTGAATGATTAATACAAAAAAAAAAAATTAATTTTCGACAAAACATTTGAATTTTCGAACACAAAATAATAAGTATTAACATAAAAGTTAATTTTCGACTATCTAGTTCAATTTATGACCCTAAAATATCAATTTTCAATTAAAAAGTTTGGATTGGATTTTCAAACAAAAAAGATGAATTCTAAATGAAAAATGTCATTATTGATATTTTAACGAAAAAAGACTTCTTAAATAAAAATAGAAGAATTTTCATTCCACATAAAAAACAATTTTTTACAAAAAAAATTGAATTTAAAACCTGAAAATATGAAGTTTCAACACAAATTTGAATAAAACTTGTATGACCAAGCGGGAAGCGCTAGGTGGATTTTCTTAATTAGAAACGTTTAAATTTACAAATAAAAATGAAAACGTTCTTGGTGCCATTAGAAAAATACTTTTTATAATGTTACAAAATTAGAAACACGTTTTTATATTATTCAATCTTAAGACGTTTGGAGAGGCAAGTATTTTACGTAATTAAAATTCGTCTAAGGTCATAATTCACATAAAGCATTTTTCTTGATAAATATTTTCCTATGATGAATTTCATACAATTTTTCCACTATGATAGGAATGGTTATAAAACAAATCATAGGAAACTAATCATAGAGATAAATTATGTTAAAATATTATACGAAAATTGCTAAGCTAAGCTTTTTTAAATACATGTGTTTTTATTAATTTTTGTTTGTGTTCAAGTAGTATGTTATAATTGATTTCAAATGAACGACGAGTGGTTCCTGAAACCGAGATATTTTGTTTTCGTTACCATTGCCCATGCCTGTTTTTCTCTTCGGTCGGACTGCGAGTTGTGGCTGTTTATATTCAACCGCTTTAAAATTAAACATAGATAAAATTCCTAATATGAGATTATTAGTTCTGCAAAGGCCCCTTCAAGGGCCTGGTTTGACATGAGAACGATGACTTTGTCTTTACCAAGCCTCAGTTCCTCGTCGGTCTCTGAGTTGAGCTTATGTCTAAGCGCTCATCTAAATGATAACAAAGAAGCATTTTCTTTGTTACAGCATATAAGAACATTAACGATTTGTGTTACCGCAGTTGAGAACATCAACGAGTTGTGTGTTACCGCTTCTAAGAAAATCATCGATTATGGCAATTTTCCTCTGAGTTTCATGGCATTTTTAGGACATTTTGACAGGTTCCAGCGATTAATTTAATTGTTTTCACTGAATTTTATAATAATGTTCCAATATTTCTCTAATCAATTTATAGGGATTTGAATTTGAAATTGTTATTCTTTTCGAATTCGAGGGAATTATACATTGATTTTAATCGTTTGATGGAAGTTTCAAAGCTTTTTTTTCCTCGTATAAAAATCATGGCATTTTTAGGACATTTTGACAGGTTCCAGCGATTAATTTAATGGTTTTCACTGAATTTTATAATAATGTTCGAATATTTCTCTAATCCATTTATAGGGATTTGAATTTGAAATTGTTATTCTTTTTGAAGTTGAGGGAATTCTCGATTGATTTTATTGGTTTGAAGGAAGTTTCAAAGCTTTTTTTTCCTAGTATAAAAATCATGGCATATCTAGGACCTTTCGACTGGTTCCAGCGATTAATTTAATGGTTTTCACTGAATTTTATAATAATGTTGGAATATTTTTCTAATCAATTTATAATGATTTGAATTGGAAATTTGTATTCTTTTTGAATTCGAGAGAACTTTCGATTTATTTTAATGGCTTCAAGGAAGTTTCGAAGATTTTTTTTTCTTACAAAAATCATGGCATTTTTAGGACTTTGTGACAGGTTCCAGCGATTAATTTAATGGTTTTCACTGAATCTGATAATAATGTTCGAATATTTCTCTAATCAGTTCATAGTGATTTGAATTTGAAATTGTTATTCTTTTTTAATTCGAGGGAATTCTCGAATGATTCTATTGGTTTCAAGGAAGTTTCAAAGCTTTTTTTTCCTCATATAAAAATCAGGGCATTTCTAGGACCTTTTGAAAGGTTCCAGCGATTAATTCAATGGTTTTCACTGTATTTTATAATAATGTTTGAATATTTATCTAATCAATTTATAATGATTCAAATTTGAAATTGTTATTCTTTTTGAATTCGAGGGAATTCTCGATTGATTCTATTGGTTTGAAGGAAGTTTTAAAGCTTTTTTTTCCTCTTATAAAAATCATGGCATTTCTAGGACCTTTCGACTGGTTCCAGCGATTAATTTAATTGTTTTCACTAAATTTTATAATAATGTTCGAATATTTCTCTAATCAATTTACAGGGATTTGAATTTGAAATTGTTATTCTTTTCGAATTCGAGGGAATTATCCATTGATTTTAATGGTTTGATGGAAGTTTCAAAGCTTTTTTTTCCTCGTATAAAAATCATGACATTTTTAGGACATTTTGACAGGATCCAGGGATTAATTTAATGGTTTCCACTGAATTTTATAATAATTTCTGAATATTTTTCTAGTCAATTTATAATGACTTAAATTTGAAATTGTTATTCTGTTTGTATTCGAGGGAATTCTCGATTGATTTTATTGGTTTGAACGAAGTTTCAAAGCTTTTTTTTCCTCTTGTAAAAATCATGGCATTTTTAGGACTTCTTGACAGGTTCCAGGGATTAATGTCATGGTTATCACTGAATTTTATAGTAATTTTCAAATATTTTTTAGAATAATTTATTGCGATTGGAATTTCAATTTGTTATTCTTTTTGAATTCGAGGGAATTCTCGATTGATTTTAATGGTTTGATGGAAGTTTCAAAGTTTTTTTTTCCTTGTATAAAAATCATGGCATTTTTAGGACATTTTGACAGGATCCAGCGATTAATTTAATGGTTTTCACTGAATTTTATAATAATTTCTGAATATTTTTCTAATCAATTTATAATGATTTAAATTTGAAATTGTTATTCTTTTTGAATTCGAGGGAATTCTCGATTGATTTTATTGGTTTGAACGAAGTTTCAAAGCTTTTTTTTCCTCTTGTAAAAATCATGGTTGGCAAAGGAGCGTTCCTTTACAAAGCCGCGAAGCAGGCAGCTGAGACCCTTGGCCTGAATTTTAACGTCAGAAGTGAGGAAAGTGCATGACTCCATCTAGATACTTCACTTCTGAAAGCCGAAGTGAAGAAAGCAGAATTAAAAAAATTCCATCAAGAGCTATTCGACAAGAAAATGCGCGGAAATTTTCACAGGAATGTAGAAAAACAGTTCTTGTTGAAGGAGCAAACTTCTGCTTTTCTTAAATCATCAGGACTTAATTTAGGTACAGAGGGTTTTATTTTCACATGCTAGGATAGTGTCCTTTCCACCTTAGCATACCGTAACCGCATTTTAGATCAAGAAGTTCCAAGCGATAGGTGCAGAGCTGGTCATACACACGTTGAGTATCTAGAACACATACTATCGGGATATCCCACTCACGCAGGAATGACTTACATCTACAGACACAATGCGGTCCTAAGAGTGCTTTTTAACCATCCTTATCGCTCTGACGGTGTTGGCCGCGACGCTGCCCTGCCGAACTCTCCAAGGGAGATAGAGTCAATTGTCAAAGACGAGAAGTGCCAAATTCTCTCGAACTACGATTTTCGGACAGCAATCTCCATTGCACACTCAAGGCCTGACATTGTTCTCCAAGAATTCGAGGAACGAACTATATTCGTGATCGAATTCTCGGCTTCTTCTAAATACAACATCACTGCGAAGGAGAAAGAAAAGGAGGAAAGGTATCAAGAACTTAAAAGAGAGCTGTAACAACTGTATCCAAAATATTTGGTACAAGTAATTGTCCTTGTGATAGGTGCTCTCAGAGTTGCGAAACTATAACTGATTCGTAACCTCAAAGCCATACCCGCTTGCCAAAAATATGCCACGGCACTTGCGAGATGAATGCAAAAAGCTGTCATCCTTGGGTCGCTTCGCATCCTCAAAACACACGACGGTTTCGCCAGCCGGTCGTTGTGATTTCGTCGTGTCCAGTGACCACCCATCTTACGATTGTGAGACATGGCCAGGAATGGGATTTGCCGCGGTCTTGCTGGGAGTCGATGTCATTTTTTAGATGAGAGTTGCTCCCAGTGGGACCCTACAATGGTTGTTTATCTTCAGTTTCCAATTATGTATATATGTATGTATGTATGTATGTATGTATAAAAGCTTGTCATGAGGACAACCGCAGGATTCCGCTGGGAGCAGGTGCTAATCTGAAAAATTGCATCCCCTCTCAGCGCAGATCACCGGACAATGGGTCGGCAAACAATACCGATCATCACAGACTTCGGGGTGCTGAAAATTATTTAAATGAAAACACGATGCCAAGCCGGCAAAACGCCCACATTGAGTGGACGAATCAACTTAAGGATGACTTGCTAGACTGCTACGAAGCCAGCCTCATCCCTGTTCATCAAGGCTTTATGGCGCGTATGCACACTCTGTGATGCCAGAAGCACCCAGAGCTTCAGCACGTTTTGATTCAATCGTTGCGAAATCAACTTGCCTACCTCTTGAAAAATGGATATGTACGCGGAGCGCTTCTCCAAACGCTTCTTGACCAAGCTGCAGCCGAAGATGAGGAAGCGACATTAAGACCAACCGCGGGAAGCAGGCACATTCTGAGAGATGATCAGGATTTAAGGACAAGAAGGAACATGAACATGTAAGTTTCTCATAAGTCCCAAGATCTGGTTGAAATAGATGCCTCCCTCCGTGGAGAAATCTCGCAGTAGTCCAACCTCTGGACCACCAATTGCTCAGTTTATGGTGCTGCGAGAGCTTCGGCTGATTCAAATCGAAGGCTCAAACCGACGATGGATCGAAAGACCAAAAGACGCTTGCATCAACTGAACAAGAAGATACCCCACCTACTACTGAAAATTCTTTCTTGAAGGAATTCGCGTATAGACCGCGGTCAACGCAAAAGACGGTTAAGCCTTCACCAACGTCAGCACTGAAAGAGGAGGCAGACAAAATCTCCTCAATCAACACTGAGCAGAAACAGGGCGCGAATAGCCAGGGCAATAAGTCGAAAAATTCAGTTAATAGACAGAACACACCCCGCGTCGGTTCTAAGGAGGGGGAAGGTCAGCAGAAAGTTAAGGCTTCTGCTGATATTAGTAGGAACGAACCGCAGCTTAGAAACCCCAACGAGGTGATTTTCTTTAATTGTAAACAGGCAGGCCAATTCAAAAAGGTTGTGCCTCGCCCAGAAAGCTGGTTTGCTACGCATGCAAAACCGAGGTCTTCAAAATAAAGACATGCCCTAATTCATCGGGAAACGAGGCGAAGAAAAAGTGAGCTTGGTCTGCACTGCCTCTCCGCTGCTCTAGACCGCAAAAATAGATCAAAGTATAACTTCGGCAAACTCTAGCCCCGATAAAATCGTCAGTACAAGCGATAGTAGATATGGGAGTTACAAAGGCGTTACTGTACCGTCCGAGATCGAGTTAGACTTGCCCATTACGGACACAAATAGGATGTTAGACCCTACCGAACTTACAGAATTTAACAAACCGACAGATCCTGTTGACGGATATCTGTCGGAGAGAGAAAGCTTATTTAGCTTAATTCAGCCGGAAGAAGTAGGAGTCGACGCTCAGATACACACAGAACCGAAGATAGAACTATTCGCCCCAAAAGATGAGAACAAGTCTAACGCGCAGTGCTGCCATGCAGAAGATCTTGATCAAATTATCGCAATCAAAGCGAGTTTGTCAGAAATGGATTTGAATAGTGACATAGTGGAATCGACAGAAATAGCCAATAGGGTACATATTAGGGCTTCTATCGATTCTGTCTTATTAGACACACTTATAGACAACGGATCCTCTCGCGTTTTGCTAAGAAAATCCACTTGGGACAAAATTGCTAGGACTTTAGGAAGGGAACTTGATCGTAATAGAAAATCGCGTATGATAATGGCTAATGGTTCCGTAAATGCTATTATTGGAAAGTTTAATCTACCCATAATGATTGATGGGCTTACGCGACATGTGATGTTAGAATAGCAAACAACCTGGACGCAGAATTGATTTTGGTTCTGGATGGTGAGGGAAAATTTGATATGGCATTTCTCTCACGGTCGCTTGAAGTTTGCATGCCAGATTCGAAAGAAAACATTATCCTTTAAAGCAATGGCTAGTGGAAGAGGAAAAGTTTAGCGGTATACAAGCCCTATAGGAAGAGGAGGAGGAAACTTTGAAGGCATTTTTTACGATAAAGTTCCGTCCGAAATCGCTGGGTCCATTAGGTAAGACTCACCTCATTACCCACTCGATTGATGTGCAGGGGCATAGCCCAATTAAGCAAAGGTATGGGATAGTGTCCCCTAAAGTACAGGTGATCACGTACGAGGAGGTCGACAGGTTATTAGCGGAAGGTGTCATAGCGGAATCGTACAGCGAATGACCCGCACCCATCGTGATAGCTCGAAAGGCTGGAGGGAAATACCATTTATGTTTGGATTTTCGGAAACAAAACGCTATTTCCAAGAAGGATGCTTATCCTCTCCCATATATGACAGACATTTTGCGGCAGCTCAAAGCTGCGATATATATTACGAAATTAGAGTTGAGTAACGCGTTCCACCAGATCCCGTTAGATAAGGCCAGTCAGGTTTATACTGCTCACTGGGGCTCATGCGACGTTTCAGAGGCTTATAGATAGGGTGATAACCCCAGAGATGAGACCCAATGTCTTCAGTTACCTGGATGAAAGCAGGTGTTAAAAGTGTAAAACATCACTTGCGTCGTATAATCGGTGATCATAAACTCACTATAGAAGAGTTGTCAGCACGTGCCTGCGTGTGCGTCGAGAAATAAGATAAGCGAGCCAGTCAAAATAAAAACAGAGATAGGAAAATAAATAAGGATGAGAATTAAATAAAGAGAGAAATAACAAAAAGTAAATGATAAAATTAACGAAAAAAGTGCTTCAATCATAGAAAAATTATTCACAATTAAGCAAAGCTATTGGATTAATTTGAGAAATAATGCGGTATCAAATAACAATATTAAATGCGTAAAAGTAGAAAGAAAGATTTAGAATTTTTCGAGGAAATTAGTGAAGGTATTGTTGAATTGAACGAAGGACAAAAGGTGCAGTTAGAAAACCTAACAAAAAGAAAAATAGTAGATTCAGGAACAGAATTGAAACCGACTCACTTAAATAAACACATAATAAATTTACAGGGTCGACAACCAATTAGCGGCATTATTATCACGTATCCCTCAAAATTCGCGAGTTTATGTATGAAGAAGTAGACAGGCTATTGGGAGAAAAAATTATAGAACCGTCTAATAGTGATTGGTCAAATCCGATAGTTATAAGAGGGCCTAATGGTAAATATAGGGTTTGCTTAGATTTTAGAAAAGTAAATAAAATCACGAAAAAAGATTTAAACCTATTCCAATAATGTCAGAAATTTTAGACGCATTCAGGTCAGCGAAATACATGTCGAAAATCGATCTTCGTTCGGCATATTATTAGATACAGCTGGATTATCAGATACAACTAGACGAAGAATTTAGAGCAATAAGAGCTTTTATAATCCCAGGCTAAGGAATGTGTCAGTTTAAGAGAATGTCATTTGGTCTAACTGATGCTCCTGCTACATTCGAGCGCCTGATGGACAAAATTATAACAGCAGATTTAAAACCGAATGTCTTTTGTTACCTCGACGATATAATAATAGTCTCAAAAAACTTAGAAGAACCCATTAAATATGTAGAAATCGCATTAGCTAAAATCAATGATGCAGGTTTAAAAATAGGTTGAGATGAACGTGAGTTTGGATGTTCCGAAATAAAATATTTAGGATTTATTGTAAATAAAGAAAGATTGCAAGTAGATGAGGATAAAATTAAACCTGTTTTAAATTTACCAAGACCGAAAAAAAGTAAGAAAATTCCAAGATTGATAGGAGTAACATCTTGTTATAGAAAATTTATTCAAAAATTTTCAGAAATAATAGAAACCCTTCATAGATTATTGAAAAAGGAAGTAAAGTGAGAATGGACAAACAAAAAGGAGCAGATATTTACGAATAATAAACACTTACTAACAACAGTACTGATTTTAGCCTGCTTTAACTTTGGAAGTCCATTCAAACTCGAAACTGATGCTAGCGATACAGGATTAGGAGCCGTATTAACACAAACTATAAACGGTGAAAATTATATAATAGCCTTTGCAAGTAGAAGTTTAAATAGGGCAGAAAGAAAATACTCAGCTTCAGAGAAAGAGTGTTTGGCCGTGGTCTGGCCAATCAGAAAATATATAACATATTTAAAAGGATATTGTTTCAAAGTTATAACTGATCATATTGCTTTAAAATGGCTACGTTATTTAAAAAATCCAACGGATGAATTAGCAAGTTGGGCTCTAAAATTATTAGAATGCGTTTACGAAATTGTTTATAGGAAAGGTAGTTTTGAATCACATCCCAGATGCATTATCAAGATGTCGTCCGCCAGCACGCTGAAAAATTTTATAGAAAGATCATTAAAACTTTTCTTTCACGCGACGTTTTGGCTGATTTTTTCTCTATAATTATCATTCAAACGTATCTTTTTAGAGCTACCATCGATTATTTAATTGTCTCAGGCTTACGATGGTTACAGCCCAATATGTTGAAGATATTTTTCTTAGAGTTGGATTTTTTTTAATACTCTGCTCAAGGATGTCCCAGGACATATCATCAGTCACATACGCATTTTTGTAATGCAATCAAGTGACCTGATAAGACCTGTGTTTTTACCCCACCATTTACGGACTAGGTTGCAGCCAAGTGCATAATGGAAGGACCTACAGCTTAAGGTGAAATCCGAAACACCAGAACCTTGTTAAAGGTACATAGAAAAAGTTACAAAGGTACCGGCTCGGGGATCGAATCCTTAGCCTCTAACGTGAAGTCGAGCGCCTAACCAACCGAGCCACCGAGGCTATTTTTATTATTATTTTTTAACTTTTGCGCTGGTGAACTTGTTTTTTCATCATCAACCACGGACTAACAATGAGTCAAGTTGACTAATAAAATGAGGATGTTACAAATTGATTTAATACGATGTTTTAAATCTTTTGCAATGATGTCGTAGGTACAAAATTAGGTACATTGTTTCTAAGAGCTACTATCTTATATGTAAAGTTGTAGACTCTGGAAGCTACGGTTATTGTTCCTTAAAGCAACCAATCCCGACGCAACCGGAACTTGTGCGTCATCCACCCTGGCTCCTTCTGTCCTACAAGGTAAGTAAGAGCGGCAAATTTACGCAAGAGACTTCGCACAAAAGTGTTCCTTGGAGTCCGGTTTCTAGCCACGGAAGACCTCAGGCGGAAAACAGCACAGTTGGAGATTTTTTTCACCTCTGGATACTTTTCTAGAGCTAACAATCTTTGTACAATGTTATGAGGAACATTGTTGACGGACCAGGTGAAGTGATTCCAGAAAAAGAGACTTTTGCATCCGACTCACGATGGACTGAGCCTGTTGCTGGCAAGTTGGAATCTTGTTGAGTTGGATCAGAAATGAAACTTTCAGACCTCCAATGCAGCGGATTGCGAAAGCTACAAGATGGGAAAGAAGTGCTTGATATTTCGCATGTTTTTCTTTCTATTTTGCGGTGATATTGCCATAAGCTGGTAGCACTGATACTTTGAGTAGTGGAGAATGAAAAATTCTAGTAGATCTTACACTGATCATTCTCCATAACGTACTCGAGTTCCCTTCAGGCCTATCGCAAGACGGGCAATAGATGTAAACCATAGAAGTGCCGAATATGATAATATAACACTTTTAGAGCCGCATTGTGTCTCTTTATGTACACGTAGCATGCATACTGTGAGCATCCACTTAGAATATGTCTAAGTGTTTCTGGCTTTTGCTTGCACGCTCGGCAGTTGGTATCGCCTACGTGTACATTCATTATGCGTTCGCGGTAAACTAATGTGTCTGTGACGCCGTCTTGAAAGGCAAAAACAAATCCCTCAGTCACCAAACTCAATCCAACAGACTTGAGAAACATGTTAGACAGACCGATCAATAGCTTCGCTCTAGGTATAAAGCCGTAGAATTTACCATGAGGGGGCTTGTTAGCATGTTCTCTTAGTAGAATCAAATGTTAATTTTAGCATTTTAGCATTTTAGCACCAAAGATGTTAGTGATGCTAGGCCACGTGTAGTGTCGCTGGAACCAAATGGAAGACCAATCTCCTCTGCGACCCTATCTGCCGCAAGGAATGAAAATTCTGCAGCATTGACGGCTACGTGTTGATGTACGAGTCGCATAGTAAGATCTGTGCTATTTAGAACTGAGCAGGTTGTAGCCAGAACCGTTCTTCGATTAAGGCACTCCAAACTCAGCAAGCCTCCACCCCCTTTATCGCGAGGGAGGTATATTTGAGGTACGGAAGATCTAGGATGATGACTTCGCTTGTTCTGGCTGCGGTTGAGTAGGCGCTCCGCTTATATAACCCCTTTTCCGGAGTTCCTCGGCACGGTTTCGCAGGCGTTTATGCGAAAAATGCGAGAGCTCTGGGTGTTTTGCGTACCACAGAGTATGCAGTCGCGCCATGTAACCTTTTCGTTCAGGGGCCATACTGGTATCAAAGCACTCCAGCATGACGTCCCTGAGTCGATCCGTCCACTTAAAAGTAACGAGAATCTGCTGGTCAATCACATTGTCTCCGTCTTGATTGGCTCCCCCAAATCTAGGATAGTCGTTATTGTTGTCCGATCCATTGTCGGGAGCCCTGCGCGTTCGATTGTTTTGAAACGCACTTACTATAACTATGTTTAGTGTTATCATTGTTGTTTCCACGAGCAGCTAGGGAAAAGGGTACGTCCATCCTTGTAGAGCCACGCATGCAAGGATAAGGCTGCACACTCTGAGAGGTCGCCAGGTATCCCAGAGTCACCGTTTGAAACACATCACCTAGATGCTGTTCAGCTTTCGGCGCGGTTGTCACGCCTCCGCTTAGGGGTTATTCCTTCGGCACCATCCCTGGACAATTGTCCGCAACTGCTTATTAATAACACAGGCCCACAAAAAAAGTGGGTTGTGCGAGAGGTCAGAGTATGGTACCTATACGTATTTTGGGGCGCTGAACATGAATCTGACATAAGTTTTTCCTCAGCACGTCATGATTTTCCCCTAGATGCGGAAAATTTCCTAGTCAATCAACTTTTCTGGCTATAAATTACCCTTGGTATTAAATTCATCTTTAAATAGATCAGGCATGATATTTTTACGTATTTTTGGACGCTGAACACGAATCTGACATCAGCTTTCCCCGAATGCCTCAGGATTTTTCCCTAGTCGCGGACAAATCCCTATAAAATCAGCTCTGTCGGGTATGAAATAACCTTTGTTATTGAAATCGTCTGTAAATAGATCAGGCATGATATTTTTACGTATTATTGGACGCTGAACACGAATCTGACATCAGATTTCCCCGAACGCCTCAGGATTTTTCCTTAGTCGCGGACAAATCCCTATAAAATCAGCTCTGTCGGGTATGAAATAACCATCAACAAGAAAAAATTTTGAAATAGGTTTGGCCCCTCCTCTCAAATCCTGCTGGAGCGGCTTGAGCTAATAAATGATAACTCAGATTCGATTTACTCTTACTAAGCCCCGGCTACTTTATATGTATGATGTTAAATGTAAAACGAGTGACGTTATACCTGCGAGAATTGCGTTCATAGGAAATTGATCGTATCTAGGGGAAAAGCCTGACCTGCTGAGAAAGAGTCAAGTTCAGATTCGTATTCAGCACCCCAGAAAACATCAAGATATGATTTTCGGGCCGCCCTCCAGATGAATTCCATACCGAGGGTATTTCATGTATAAAAGAGCTGATTTTCTATAGAATTTTTCACGTCTAGGGAAAACTCCGATGTGATGGCGGGAAATTAGTCCCAGATTCGTACTCAGCGCCCCAAAATACATAAAAATATCATGCCTAATCTTTTTCCAGACGATTTCAATAACAAAGGTTATTTCATACCCGACAAAACTGATTTTGTAGGGATTTGTCCGAGTCTAGGGGAACATCCTGACGCGCTAGGAGATAACTGATGTCAGATTTTTGTTCTGCATCCCAAAGTACGTAAAAATATCATGCCTGACCTGTTTCCAGATCATTTTAATACCAAGGGTAATTTATACCCAGAAAAGTTGATTTACTAGGGAATTTTCGGCATCTAGGAGAAAATCCTGACGTGCTGGGGAAAAACTGATGTCAGATTCATGTTCAGCGCCCCAAAATACGTATGGGTACCATACTGTACCGCGGACGAAACTGTTCTTGGCTCCCGGATTAGGACATCGAAAACGATTTCACGAATCGTTCATCGCCTTCTTTCCCTTGCTCACATGCATTGCTCAGCCGTGAATTGACGCAGCCCGTATTCGAATCTGAAAGGAGGATCCTCACGGGTCAGCCCGACCATGTAGTCCCTGCTCACTACAGAAATTCACTTGCTTTGAACAGTAGAGTAGTAGACCCTTCAGTTTCTCATAGCCTGGAAGGTAGGAAACATTTGGTCCACGCTAAGAAGTCCCCGTAATCTTTTTAATGTATATTGTCCACAATCCGAGGGTATTAATTGCTACCGCGAATTCATGCCTGTTATGTAGCAACGCTTTGAATTTCATACATTCAACAAAATAGTTGAATTTTCAATCGAAAAAATATTTTCTGCCAAAAGAGGAGAATTTTTACACTTAGAATGGAATGTTCAAGTCGATAAGTGGAATATTTGAAAATAATTTTGACTTGAAATTTCAGAAAGATGAAGCTTGCAAAATAATAATAATTATTATTACTATGATATAGTGGTGTTTCGATAATGAATTTCTCTTAATTTTTTGGCGATTATTATTATTCCTATGATTACTATAATGACGAAAAAAGTAAGGGAAATTCATGGTAGGAAAATCATCATGGGCGTATTATATATATTTTCCTACAATACTATTTCCTAAAGAAATAGTTGAATTTTCAACCTACAAAGATGAGTTTTCAAACAAATACTGTAATTGTAAGTTAAAAAATTTGTTTTAAAAAAAATTCAACAAGGAGTTCAAGTGACAACCACAGAAATGTAACTCCAACCAAAAGAAGTTAATCTTTAACAGTGTGGTAAAATTTTCAACAAAATAGTTAAATTTTCAACAAACATAGATGAATTCTCAGGGAGAAATATAATACTGGAAATATTTAAACCAAAAAGGTTTTAATCAGAAACAAAAGCAGTAAAATTCATGTAAAAACGACCAATTATTAACAAAATAGTTGAATCTTCAACAAAAACAGATTAATGTTTAGCCAAACGGTTCCATTTTCAATTTAAAATATGAAATTTCTACCAAAGAAGATACACCCCAAAAAACAAATTTTCAACAAAATAAATTACTTGTAAACTATACAGATGAATTTTTAAGAAAATGGTTGACATTTTAACCATGTAGTTGAATTTTGAACCATTGAGTATGAATTCTTAACAAAAAGATATTCAAACCCAGTTCAATTCAACCAAGAAAGACAAATTCTCAACAATATGCATGAATTTTATATTCCAAAAATCTATGCCTATTTTTTCGGTGAGGAGCTGAAAAGCTGCTCATTCATGGCGAAGATCCGAATAGACCCCAGTTTTGATGAGAGTTCTCTCGGCATCCCGTGAGAATGTCTGTCCTTCAACATCAGACATCTTTCATTGCGGCGTATAGGCTTGAGAGTGTTGGGCGTAACGCACTGCAAAGCGTGAACGTTCAACGCATGTCAATTTCATTGCTCAAGAAGAGACGAACACCACAGCAGGGCACAGACCCTGTACTCATTCCGAACTGGGACCCAGGAATAATATGTCTCAAGTCCCCTGAACGAGTTTTATGGCTTCGAGAAAAGTGCAGTTTGAAAGAATTTCGTCAAAATACTATATTTTGTATTCTTTGAAAATATAAAAAGATATCATAATCACCTTATAATAATAATTATTAATAGTAAAGATTGATAAATATAAAAAGTTTAACAATTTTTAAGAAACAATTATAATATAATCAAATTACAGAAGAAAAGATATGGGAAGTCCAAAGTGGATTTATGCCAGGAAGATCATGTACAGATCAGATATTCAGCAAACAAATTTAATGGTGTTTTAAAGTACTCTAAGGGATTGTATAATATCTTAATGGATTTCAAAGAAGAATTTTAAAGCTTTTAGGACATTTAAAAAGATTCCAAAGAATTTCCAATAGATTTCAATAACTTGAAGGGATTATTTTCAAGAATTTGAATGATGTTTAGGGATTTAAAACAAATTTAATGGTGTTTTAAAGTACTCTAAGGGATTGTATAATATCTTAATGGATTTCAAAGAAGAATTTTAAATCTTTTAGGACATTTCAAAAGATTCCAAGGTATTTTAATAGATTTCAATGACTTGAAGGGATTATTTCAAAGAATTTTAGTGTATTTTTGTAAATTCCAAGGAATTTTCAAGAATTTTAATGATGTTTAGGGATTTAAAACAAATTTAATGGTCTTTTAAAGTACCGCAAGAGATTTTATAATACCTTAATGGATTTCAAAGAAGAATTTTAAATCTTTTAGGACATTTAAAAAGATTCCAAGGTATTTTCAATGGATTTCAAGAAATTTTAAAGATTTTGGGGTATTGTTGTGTATTTCAACGAATTTTAAGAGCTTCAAAAAATGTCAAGGGATTCCAAAAGATTTTACATGACCTGAAATATCTTAGGAATTCTTGAGTTACTGAAATTTAAGAATCTTAAATTAGATTAAAATCAAATTCAAAATCTCGAGTTACGTAAAGTGGTTAATTCTTATAGAAATTAACTCACTAGTGCCATTTTTTTCAAAATCCGTGACCTGCGGCCACCCTGATTAATTCTAGAGTTTGTTAACTAATTTTTAGAGGTATTAATTGTACTAATTGATGGTATTAATCATCAAGGATCCAGATATATGAAAAAACAAGTAAAGTTTGGGAACATGCATTTTTTGAGGTTAGGTTTCCAAAATTTTGAAATCAGTCGATTCACAAACGATTTAAAATTGCTACTTGAAACTACTCAATCTAAATAACTAAAGAAATAAAACGCCCGTATTAGAGAAATTATTTCATGGACACATATATTATAAAATGAAAATATACGAATTACAATTGGACGTCTCATAAAACTTCATTCCTCACGTCTTTTTGACACTTTCACAAAATACAAACACAATCGATCCTTCTGTAATTTCTCATCTTTACAATAAAAACTACAACTTACAGAACATATCACATGAAATTACATATTTTCGGGATTTTTATCATGAAATTGATAATCATCTAGTTATAAATAAATCGCAGTTTACCCAGAAAAATTCGGAGAAAATGGTCAATTAGATTCCTTGAATTTACAAGCAGCTTTGCCTTAACATCGGCTCAAAATTCGTCATTTTTGCAGTTCAAAATCAAAATTCGTCAATTTGCAGTGTCACAGGCGTCTACCCAATCATTATACACATCCAGCGGTTCGGATAACAGATTTATTGTCGTTTGAAAATCTTCAGCGCAGACTCTACACGTTATCCGCGCTGCAGAGCGGCCCTTATCCCTGAAAAAAAATGAGAAAAATTGATAAAACTGAATAAATTTTGAATAATTATCAGAAAAACAAATACTTACATTTTGACTTCGCAAGACTTTTCGTGGTTGCAAAAAGGACAGTTGAACTGCGTGTCCAATGGTTCGATGTTTTTCTTTCTTGGCGGAGGCTTTCTCTTACTCTTTCTTCGACCCATTTTTTCCAAAAAAGTGCGATTTCCTGTTTATAAAACAATAAATTAATTCCTTTTTCGGCAAGAACGTTGAAGAACGTTCGCTATGTTTAGCGTTGTTTACTAGCAGCCATGATCCAACCCACACCAGGTCTAGCCACGCGCAAGTAAAAAAATGCAGCGAATCAGCAACGATACCAGCTACGCATTATTACATTCTCATCATAATGAGAAGGTATTGGTTTTATGTGAAAAATGACTTTTGTGGATTCCATGAAATGTCGGCATTTTGGGACCCCTGAGTCAGAAAAAATAGTTTTTACGCCGGTGTCTGTCCGTCTGTCGTCGTCGTCGTCGCCGTCTGTATATCGGATAACTTTCAAAAGACTAATCGGATTTGATTGTGCTTTGGCACACACTTTCAGGAACGAAAAAGAAAGATCGACTTCGTTAACGAGCTATTTTGGATAGAAATTCAAAAAGTTAGGAGACTTTTAAAATTTTTGACTATTTTTTTTCAAAGTTCATAAATTCCATGTATGGTCGCCCGTAGTACTAAAAAATTATAACAAATTATTCCCGAGACTTTTTTCAATAAAAAGAAAATTGACCGAGCTACAGCATTTTCAAAATCTCCCCAAAAAAGCGTAAATGAACATTTTAAGCTAATTAAAGTATGATATGAAAAAAAGTCAAGAGGAGAAAAGTGTTACTTTTTGATAGTCATACAAGATTCTCATGATCACTTTTTGAGTTTCTTAAACAATCGAAAATTCAAATTTTATTGGCAAAAAACATAATGAATTATTACATTCTCACCATAATGAGAAGGTATTGGTTTTATGTGAAACATGACTTTCGTGGATTCCATGAAATGTCGACGTTTTGAGGCCCCCTGAGTCAGAAAAAATAGTTTTTATGTCGGTGTCTGTCCGTCTGTCGTCCGTCGTCCGTCGTCGTTGTCGTCGTTGGCGTCGACTGTATATCGGGTAACTTTCGAAAGACTAATTGGATTGGATTGTGCTTTGGCACACAGTTTTAGGGACACAAAAGAAAGATCGAGTTAGTTATCCAGATATTTTGGATAGAAATTCAAAAATGAGGGCACTTTCAAAATTTTTTAGTATATTTTTTTGAAAATTGGTAAATTTCATGCACGGCCGCCCGTAGTACTCGGAAATTAAAACAAATTATTTTCACAACTTTTTTCAATACATAGAAAATTGACAGAGCTACAGCATTTTCAAAATCTCCCAAAAAGAGCGAAAATTGATATTTGAGGCCAATTATAGCATTATATGAAAAAAGGCCAAGAGGAGAAAAGTGTTACTTCTTGACAGTCCTACAAGATTCTCAAGACCACTTTTTGAGTTTTCTTAAATAGTCGAAAATTCAAATTTTTTTGGCACGAAACATAATGAAATATTACATTCTCATCATAATGAGAAGGTATTGGTTTTATGTGAAAAATTATTTTTGTGGATTCCATGAAATGTCAAAGTCTTGACGCCCCCTGAGTCAGAAAAAATAGTTTTTACGTCGGTGTCTGTCCGTCTGTCGTCCGTCGTCCGCCGTCGTCGTCGTCGTCTGTATATCTGATAACTTCCGAAAGACTAATCGGATTGGATTGTGCTTTGGAACACAGTTTCAGGGACGCAAGAGAAAGATCGAGTTTGTTAACCAGATATTTTGGATAGAAATTCAAAAAGTCAGGACACTTTCAAAATTTTTCAGACCATTTTTTTCAAAATGCATAAATTCCAATGACATCTGCCCGTAGTAAGAGATAATTAAAACAAATAATTCTTACAACTTTTTTCAATACAAAGAAAATTGGCAGAGCGACAGCATTTCCAATATCTCCTAAAAAAATCGAAAATTAACATTTTAAGCCAATTAAAGCATGATATGAAAAAAGTCTCAAGGAGAAAAGTGCTACTTTTTGATAGTACGACAAGATTCTTATTATCACTTTTCGAGTTTTTTGAAAAAATCGAAAATTCAAATTTTATTGGCAAAAAACATAATGAATTATTACATTCTCATCATAATGAGAAGGTATTGTGTTTCGTTTATAAAATTTGTTATTGACATTTAAAATATTAATTTATTGAGATCGAAAATCACTGTTTAGACGATGCTACTAAGATTTTGATATACTTAGAGAACATAAATAATTTAATTAATGTTAAAGGTAATTTGTATAAACAAACAGTTAACTATGTCGTTTACTGTGGGAATTTTTTTAGAAACTGGAATTGCTATGATTTATTCAAAAAAATGGTAGTCTGTGTCTTGAAACTCCTAATAATTAGCAAGCATTATTATCAATAATTTTAAGAAGCAGTGTTCAATTTGGCTATTTCACTCAAAGACAGAATTTTTATTTTTCACTTAACCTCAGTATCATTGTTTAAAAAGTGATTTAAGATATAAATTATTGAATATTTTTATTGCTGATCATTTTTTTTTAACACCTATTTCGTGCTTTTTCTTACTAATTTTTTTTCTTGACAATACTCAGTAAAACTATATATGAAAATAAAGAGTAGAAATTTATGTATTGCGTGAACTAAAGAATAAAAAATTTTATGGAAAAATGTCAGACTTAAAATTTAAATAAATATGAGTAGAGGTGGGGTAATATAGTTCATAAAAAGACTATATGTACGAGTTGAATAAACAATTCATTTGATTTATCGCAACAAGTAGTGGACGAGTGACATTTGCAATTGCACAAGATTTTTAGTATCATGCATTTACAAGTATTTGTATTGAATTTTTTTGTACAATTGCATCTAAAGTATTCTTGACATACGAAAAGAGATTCTTTATTATTTGTAGTACGTAAAGATTCTTTAATTCGCTCAATATATAAATTTTGACTGTTAATTTAAATATATACTTTTGCTAAGTATTGTCTAGAAAAAAAATTAGTAAGAAAAATCACGAAATAGGTGTTTTATTAAAAAAAAATTTATCAACAATTAAAATGTTCAATAATTCAAGTCTTAAATTACTTTTTAAGCAATGATACTATGGTTTAGAAAAAAATAAAAAAATCTGTCTTTGAGTTGAAACAGCCATATTGAACACTTGTTCTTGAAATTAATACTAATAATAATGTTTGCTTATTATTAAGAGTTTCGAGTCACAGATTATCCTTTTTTTTTCAATTTCCACAGTAAACGACATAGCTAACTGTTTGTTTATACAAATTGGCTTCAGTATTAAGTAAATTATTTATATTCTCTAATTACATCTAAATCGTAGTAGCATCGTCTAAACAGTGATTTTCGATCTGAATAAATTAATATTTCAAATGTCAATAACAAATTTTATAAACAAAACACCTATTACTGGATGTTTCTTACTGATTTTTTTTTTAAATGAGAGTATAAGTGTAATTTACAGCTATATTGTATCATTTCACATCAAACAAATCAACAATAAACAATTATTGCTATTAATAATATAATTATGACAAATAATAGGCTGCTGATTTGTATGGAATGTATAATCTGTAAATTAGCTTTAAATAATCGGCTTTTCTTGAAAAAGCTTGAATTAGCAAATTATTTGCACTAAGGAACCATAAAAATATTGAAAATGAATTATTTATGTTTTCAGAGTACATCTACGTTAAATATGATACATATTGAGTTTACTTTTTCATTTTATTTTTCGAGAAAAAAACTTGCGTTGAATAAATAATTATATTGAAACAAAAATAGATAAATATACTCAATAAGTTTCCTTAAAAATGCAATGCTGATCATTTCTGAAAAAAACTTTCAAATCCGTTCTTAATTGCGACCTGTAGACTATCTTGAATTGTAAATTTCCGAGCCAGCCCACTGTGCAGCGGGAAAAGTAAACCCCAAAGGTTTTATTTTTACTCCGGACTTTGCCTGAGCCTGTCTGCTAAGGGCGTAGCAGACGACAGCTTCTATTCCATCGTAGGATAATCTTTCGCCAAATAGCATGTAAACTTTAACAGCGGAAAATTTTAGATGCAACAAAATTTAACTTTAGTTTTTTCTGTGCATTTTTTAAAATACATGGCATGATCAAAGACTCACTAATAACGGATGCTAGATGAGTTATTATTTGCAAAGTTTAATTTTTAAAATAATTAAGTCAGCAAATAGAAAGTAGCTTCTTTAAATGCTCTAAACAAATAACATTTAATTTTTTCCAGCGTTTTAACTTATTAAATAAAACTTTTATTGGTTTTTCAAGATTCAGTAGCAGAATTATTACATTGTTTTTAATTTTCTCAAATTTCAGACAGTTTTTAGACCGTAAACTTTCAAAATTACCCCCATCTATGGCGCCCTCTGGCCTCCGCTTCTGGTATTCTTGGTATTTTTCGTGGATTTCTCAGCAACAAAATCACTTAGAAAGATTTTTAAAACCCCGTTAGAAAACTCATCAGATAACATGTAAGAAAAATCAACTTATTTTCCGTTTTTCAACAATTTTCGATTCTCAACTTCCACTTTCTGCATGCTTCAGGGAAGTGAATGGAAAAATTAAAATTTTCTAAGTTGAATTTTGAAATTATCCTTTCTAAAATGAGACCAAAGACGTAATAAAAAATTGACTGGTTCTCGAATTATCATGATAAATGTAGAAGCGTATTATCTTGGTCTCATTTTGAAGAGGATCATTTCAGAACTAAATTTAGGGAAGTTTTAATTTTTCCATTCACTTCCCTGAAACATTCATAAATTCCCGTGTGGAAACATTTCGTGGCGCTGTACTGTTTCTGTCTAGTGCGCCTTGAGTCGACACTGGCGCGCCACTGGCTGACTATCCAGTAGCTGGACTGGAATGTAACGCTCAGATCGACTAGGTTCTAGACAGATCGACTATTTGGATAAAAAATAAATATTAATTAAATAATATAATTATTTTTTATCACATAAAAGTCTAATATATAGATCTTGCAGTTAATTAAAAATATCAAAAGAGTTTTTGTACACAAAGAATGAGTTTCCGCAAATCTTGTGCATACGCCGGGTGTCGAACTTTTGTGCTCATCGTGTTGTGTACAGCACAGAAAAAACTGAGGGTTCGTTAATGTTGTGGCTCAAGTAAAAGTTGGTATCATTTAGAACTGAGACTCCAATAAAACTCTTTTTGAGGGCTCCTTTTTAGTTCGTTAATATGCGATAGATGGCTATTCATATTTTCAACTGCGCATGTGCCGAAAAGCACAGGCCTATTTTTTATTATTATAATACCATTAAGCCATTTCCCTTTCGGGGTAGGCGTGACTTGCTCGATGAGGAAAGGAGTAATGTGAGGTAGGGGGTATAGAATTTTTAGATTGATCTAGAATTCTCGTACTACAGTCCAAACTCCGAGCAATGCCGTTTTCAGGGCTGTAGGGGTGTATAATTCCAAGAAGCCATAAACACCCACTCTAAGCGCGGTCACGCTCGAATGCGTGACGAAGAATTCAGTTGACAAACTCCGAGCAATGCCGCGCGTCGGTTAGGTTAAAAATCTATCTCGAACATCGTTTTATGTACTTAATGTACATTACATGTGTACAAAAATGATTCATATTGGATTATTTCGTTATAAACCCGAGCTTAAAGGTATGTAAAACATAAAAATCGATCATTAGCTATGATATGTTCGATTCTTAGAATAAATGTAAAAAAAGCGTCAAAATGACAAATATTTCACTTCACTTTTAACGTAACAAAATAAGAACATTGCAAAGAATAATAAGACGGAAATTGAACGGAAAGATTGGCATCGAAAGTCTCCGGAACTCATCGTTGGGCACGACTTATACTCGAGAGTCCCGAATGGTCCAAATTTACGTCCTGCACATAATTCTGCGGCGTATGTCCGTGCGGACTTACTCCGTCGTGATAGAAAAGCACACATAGTAAAAATGTACATATACTTTCGTAGACTTAAAGCCCCAAGTGAATTTATCACCTTATGTAAACTTATTATGTCCCACGCCGATCGAATAATTTCCATCTTCGGACGTAGTAATATTACAGTCGACTGCAAATGAAACAACCTTCGTTCTATTTTCACATTTTTACCTGAAGTGAAATCACACTAGATTGCAAATAAGTATTGTAGTATCGTAAATTAATCAGGTTATACATGATAATTTGAAAATACACTGCACGTATAATTACTAGCTGATTATAAATATCACCAAAGCTTTTTTACGGTGTGGAATAACAAGTTAGATTTGCGACGTAAAATTGGAGACATCCGCTCTGTTTAAAATCACGAAGAAAACTGAAAGAACAAACTCAGAGGTACTACAGTTTAACGACGTTAGAAATGGAAAGAAAGACACTTTAATTTTTAAAGGGCTGCGGTAGTAGAACTGAATGACAACATGGGGCCCGGTCTCTGGGTCACTCCAACCTCGACTTTATCGCAAGGCGACCGTAGCCACCACGTGTTTTCAGACTTTTTTCCTCTTTACAATAGGCAAATATATTTTTTAAAGGTTTGCTACGTCAGTTCTCAAATGGACAGCATTAATATTACCAGCAATATGACACATTTCAATCACCAGACGTTTACGGTAGTGACATTCATTCGCAAGAATATTCGCGTTTTCGAAATCGAAAAAATGATCTTTTTTAACACTGTATCTAGTAAGCATTGTCTGTTTTTTTCAGGGATCTTATTCATGTCCCTTTTCTGTTCTTTAACCCTGATTCCAAGCGGACGTTTAGTTTGACCGACATAAACTGCATTGCAATTTTGTCCTTTGCACCAAATGCCATAAACAATATTGCTATTATGCAATTTATTTAATTTGTCTTTGGTAGGTCTTAAAACTGATGTAAGGCCTCTCTTATTTTTAAATGCCGTAGTAATGTCGTGTTGTCTGAGGATTCTCGCGATTCGTTCAGATAGTCCTTCAACGTATGGAATGCTAATAAATGACCTAATTTCCGCGTTTAGAGCTATTTCATAAATTCTACGCTATTCATTTTTGGCCAAAATATTCAATCTGATATTGATATTCTCTCTTACGAAATATTGAGGGTAAAAGTTCTCATTGAGAGTGTCTTCCACCAGTCGCAAGTTATTTTGATGAAATTATTTATCGGAGAGGAGAATGGCTCTGACGACCATATTGAAATATACACTTTTTTTGTATTTTTGTGGGTGATTAGAATCAAAATTAAGGTATCTGCCAGACCACCTTGGTTTACGGAACCAATTGCAATTTATTTCTTGGCTGTTGTTCATGTGAAAAGTGACATCTAGAAAATTTAATGCCCTATTATGTTCCTTCTCTAAGGTGAATTAAATTTCAAAATCGTTCAGATTTAAAACTTGTAGAACGTTTTCTACTTCGTTTTCTAGGAGAGGTACTTGTATGTCATCGACATAACGAACATAAGATGGTACCTGGAAACCTATTTTCGGCAAAATAACGGTTTCCAGGTCGTTCATAACTATATCGGCGAAAACTGGTGAAAGGGGGGAGTCCATTGGTAGCCCTCTTTTTTGGAAGTATGTTTCTCCCTTGAAATTGATATCCTATATATACATACATATATATATATATATATATATAAACTAAAGGTTAACAACCACCGCAGGGTCCCACTGGGAGTAACTGTCATCTAATACAGAACAGTGTGACCTTTATGTTCCGTTCTTGGAACACGTGTGACATTCTAGAGACATAACAGTTCTATCACTCTCTTCTATATTAGTTACATTACAGAATTCCAGAACTGTTATATATCCTTACAGTAACAGCGTTACAGAACAGTGCGACCTTTATGTTCCTTTCTTGGAACACGTGTGACATTCTAGTGACATAACAGTTCTATCACTCTGTTCTATATTGTTTACATTACAGAATTCCAGAACTGTATATCCTTACAATAAGTGCGTTACAGAGCAGTGTGACCTATATTTTCTGTAATTTTTATGGCACACGATTGTAACAATGTTATGTATAAATGTTCCCTTTTTGTCATGTAACATTTACAGAATGTGTTCGCTGGGGAGTGCCTTCGAATCGCGACGATTATCACATCGGTGATAATGGAAAATTATTAATATTTATAAATTCATTTCATTTTTAATATAGTTAAATTTTCGACGACTATAACTTCTTTTAAATTTCAACCATTTTTGAAATCGTAAGCAACTTTCATTTACATTTACAAAGACAATTACATCCTTCTAATTTTAAATAACAATGCTCATTTATCCTCAAAGGAAACGGAGTCAACTGAGAATATCTTTCGGATTACTTTTTTCTATAATGTTTGGTAAATTTCCAAGAATTATTAATTCTTGAAACGATTTTTACAAACAAATTCAGAGCTTTGTCACTTTTCAACGAATAGACTTTTGGCTATTTTTCAGCGAATAGACTTTTGGAAATTTTTCAAAGAATAGACTAAATTGTTATACAGAATTAACTAAGAATAGCTTTCGACTGACTTTTTTGTATGATGCTTTGCAAATTTCCAATAATTAATAATTATTTAAATAATTTTCATACCAAAATTAAGAACTTTGCCTTTTTTCAACGATTAAGATCAATTAGTTTAAGGTATCAAGAAATGATGTATTTCCAATAACTCTTTTTTACGATACTTTGCAAATATACAATAATTATTCATTATTTTAACAATTGTCATAAACATATTCAGAGTTTGGCTATTTTTCAAGGAATAAGCAAAATTTGTTTATGGATTCATCTAAGAACGTCTTTCCTATGACTCTTTTCTATGTTGTTATGTAAATTTAAAAGAATGAATAATTATTTAAATAACTTTCATGAACAAATTTGGAGTTTTGCTATTTTTCAAGGACTAGGGTTAGTTTTTCACATAATTACCTAAGAATATTTTTCTGATTACTTTTTTCTATCATGCTTTGCAAATTTGCAAGATTTAATAATTATTAAAACAACTGTCATAAATAAATTCAGAATTTGGCTATTTCTTACCTCACATACAAACATACATGCAGCTATAGTCTTTTTAATAATAAGTACAACTTTTCTATCTGATCTAGAATATTGAAATCAAAATAATTATGAACAAATTCATTTTCATAAGAAAATATATGCACTATATATTCAACAAGAATGAAAAAAGCATACAAATTTTATAGTGGTACAAACTTTGCTTTTCATTAATTTCGGTCTTTTTTCTGTTTGTTAATTTCTTTCAGTACTTTAATAATCTCGTTAATTTGATGATATTTTCCTTTATCAAGATTTTCTGGAATAATTTTTTTCTTGCAATATATTTTTCCGTATATATTAATGTGATTTAGCACTCAATCGAACATATAACCGGTATTATTATTATCTATTGTACTATGCCTTTTTCATTTGTAAAACCTCGGGAAACAGAGGTCCATACACGGATTATCCTCGTTTCTAAAGCATCATTTAAGTCCTTTAGCATGAGTACATATACCGCCAGACGACTCCACTTCACTGTGTATGGGCCTGTGAGGAAAGGAAAAAATGAATACACAACACTATACTTTAATGCAAAATAATAATTATTCGCGCATTAAGTGGGGTTTTTGAACTGATTACTGAAATAAGGTTGATTTTAATACCGGGTTTTATTCGTTAACTTCGAGAAGACGACGCGACATGAATGCGAGGTTCATTCTCGTACGAGGTGAAAAACTGAAACTTGAAGGTGTCAGACTTGGCGGTAAATTTTAAAGTGTACAGAGTAAAACTTTTCTGAAAATAGAGAAAAATGTAAAAATCGTAAGAATTCTGACAATTTCAATTGAAGAATCGATAACAGTTTCAATTAATAAGTTATAACATTGGAAAGAATTAAATGTTTTTTTTTTTTTAAGAATTTGAAAAAGCTAAATTCTGTTTTACTGATCTAATAAATATTTAAATTATACTTTTGAAATAATAATTCATCTGGCATCCGTAAGTACGTCTTTGATAATTTCACGGCTCTTAAAAAATGTGTAATTTCTAAAACAAAAAGGTATCTCGACCAGTACCCGGTCGGCTCCCGACCATGAAATATAACCAGGGTTGTCCCTGCTGGTAACCGAACGGCTTCCGTCCATGAAATCCAACCAGGTGTAGCCCGGCCGGGATCCGACCAGAAACCTTGTTGTAGTAGGGCCAACCGGGGCAATTTCTGCACGGGTTACTTTAAACTTGTTACTGTACAAGAAAAATTCATGTTCCTAATTATAAAATAAGATATTGCATAAAAATAGGCAATAGATTTTTGTATTTTTCTTTTTTCTAAAATTTCTTGAAATAATAAACAGTTTCAGATTTTAATAGTCTTATTTTACAGGTATAATTATTGATAGGATTTGAATTATTTGTTAAATCTTTTTATCTTATTTATGTTAATAATTTTATAGCGGTTATATTCGATTCATGATTCAAATTCAAAACGTATATATTATTGAATGAAAACTGAAAAACAGTTTCTATTCATATAATCTTATCACTAAATTGTAACGTATAGAAAACATATATTTGTTAATGAAATTAATTATTTTACAAATGGTTAGTCATTTTCATTTTTTCTCAAAGCATAGTACAAATATTTCAGTCATAAGTGAATCAAAAAAGCAACTAATTTTGCATAAGTATTTAATGCTTTATCATTTTCCTTAAATTTGAAGGACAACTCAATGTTAAAATTTTCAGTGGCAAGCGACGTTATGAATTTCGCATAGTAAGTCTCTTATTTTACCGATCCAAAGAAAGAAGTTGCTTCTCTTTCAACAATTTGAATTTTTTTCTGATTTAAAATATTGAAATTTTCGATTTCGTTCAATAAGAGAAAGAGAAAATACGTTAACAAAATTAGCATTACTCTGTCTTCTCACCCAAAAGTTTTTTCTTATTATTTATTAACAAACGAAACAGTTAAAAATTAATCACATATAGATACAGAATAATTATATAGATCCTAAGAGAATGAAGAGAGAGCCTCGAAGATTAGGCAGGACTTAGAGAGTTCTTATTTAAATTCCTAAAATTCACAGAGAATTCGGAAGTCTTATAGAGGACTTGAAAATATGATTATACAAATTTTAGGGGCGTCCTGAATAGGGCTAAAGTAGATCCAACGGGATGCGAAAGAGGAAATGGCGGGTTTGTCAGGGCTAAAGTAGGTTCCATTTGGCTTTATGCAGGGCTTATATAGGGCTGAAATATCGACGAGGGATTATTAACAGTTTGCAAAGATTCATCCGAATCACTTTTCTTCAACAGTTAGAAATTGACATTTTAAAAGTATTTAATTCAACTTAGACTTAGAAGTGTTCCTGCCCCAATAAATATATATATAATAAATATATATATATACTTTCGAACCCTTTCCGTGAACGGCCTACCAGATGTTATGTAGTCAATCACACATTGAACACGGGACGCATTCTGTATATTATATATTATATTATTATATATATTATATATTATATTATATTCTGTATATTCTATATATATATATGTATATATATATTGTTATATATCATTTAATTTGGCTTAACTGTGTCATTCACACACCTTATGACTGACAAGCATAACGAAAAATTCTAACAATAAATAATATCCATTAAAGGAAAAGATTTTTAAAATGTGGATTTTACAGATTCTACTAAATTTAACTCGACCTTTTTTTATATATTGTATAAATGTTAAAATGGTTTTGAATTCAATTTTTCACTCCACTAATTCGAATTCCAAACCAAAAATTCTTTTTATAACAAATTGTTTGTGGCGAAAACAGCTATTATTTGGAGTGGTTCGGTAGACAAAGTAAATAATTTTTTTTTACAAATAATCTTAGATACTTTTTTATATGTTTTTTCACAAAAAAATCATGCGAGTGATTTTTTTAAAAACATTGTCCAATTTTCTCAAAATTTAAAAATTATAAGCTTCGGAATTATTAAAAAAAATAACAATTTTTCTAATATCACCAAATGGTGACGATAGTCTCTAAAAGGATACTACTGTATTAATTATATTCCTATAGTTATTTCAGATAATTAATAATAATAATTATATTATCAATCAACTCCAATTATTTTTACTTGACAAATAAAAAATAAAGATGTGCTACTGGAAAGGAGGATCGGTGGCTCAAAGTTACCCTCGAATTCGGGTGAAGAAACTTGACATGTACTTGTGCTATTCGATTTCAGGAAACCGGACTGCAGAAAGACCGAGGATGCTTATGAGCAAAAACACATTTTCGCAGATGTGTTTCATTTATCAGGATCTGAGCGTTCAGCACTATCCCAAATCCTGGAATTTGTGTAGATATGCTAGAATTTCTGCAGATGTATTGTTTCTTCATAAGGAATTCTCAAAAACCGCTGTAGATATGCTAATTGAGATCTAATTATCTCGAGATTTAATTACAAGTTTTAATAATGCTTAGCATAGTTAAATTCGTCTTTTCATTATGAATCCAATCATACAGAAAACTCTCTTTTGATAAAAATTCAGTTGTATAGTTTCTTCATCAGGGCGGCATTATTTACTGTGGTCAGTACTTTAGGTAATCTGAAGAGGGGTCCCTGGGAGAATTTGCGTGCTGTAGGATAAGGAATAAATTATATAAGAAGTTAGACTTAGATAATAAATAGAACGCCTGATGTCTAATCTAAATTTTTAAATGTAAGAAATTTTTATTATAAAAATTAAATTATTTCTAAAAATCGCAATTGAAAATTATTTTATACCAGCAATGTATTAAAATAAATGTCAAAAATGTTGTTAAATCCTATACATCTGAATTATTTAAGCGAAATAATGCTAACTGAAACTATTGGTGGGTTTGGGGATTCGATAGTATTTGAAATAAAAGAGAAATAAAAGATTTAACATCAATGAACAAATAACTTTACCAGATAAGAAATAGGTGAAATTGACAGTGCTGGGATATATTTTTACTTCTACTGCAACATAGGAGATAAATATATTCGTGATTTCCAAAATCACCAAATGAAACTATAAATCAACCAACCGTTTCGGTAATTGTTCTTTGATAAAAAATTATATACCCCGTTACTATTTGAAAAATTTACAAAAATATGAGTAATATTATACATTATTCTAACAGTTTAAACGAGTACCTTACTATATAATTGCTTTAATACTTTAGGGAAGGAAACTTTGAAAATTGATATTAAACCACAATATTTTAAGCAAACTTCTTAAAATACCCCGAAATATTACAAATCCTTTCCAATTTCATTAAATTACTGAAATCAATTAAAAATTGCTTGTAGTCTTTTAAAATTACCTAAAATATTTTTAATACTTTAAAATATTTTGAAAAACTTTTAAAATTTTTAAAGTTCATGCAAACTCTAAAATATTTGAAAACAATACCTTAAAATATTTCAAGTTCTTTGATCATTTTATCACTTAATCATTAGGATCAATTAAATAAAAACTTTTAGTAATTCAGAAAAATCCGTTGAATTAAGTCAAATTGAGTAAATTTAGAAGAATTGAGGTAAATTAAAAAATTTTAATTAATTTAAAAGGATTCAGGTAAATTAATAAGAATTCAGGGTGAATTCCAAACACGAATTTTAAAACCCTACAAAATACCTCGCTTCTCATGAATAAATTCTTTGTAATCCACTAAAATATTTTTAAATCCACTGAAATTCTATGATGATATTTCCTGAAATCCTAGAAAATGTATTAAAATACATTGAGAGTTTTAAAATCACTAAAAACCATTGAAATGCTCAGAAATCTTTTAAAATATCTTGAAACCTTATAGGTTCTGTAAAATGATGCCACATGCTAAAATATTCCAAACGCGTTGAAATCCCTTAAAATTAATTAAATTAATAAACAATTCCTTGGAATCTTTTAAACTTCCCTAAGATACTTTCAATTAAAAGCTCTTGAAAATTCCTTAGAGAATTTAAAAATACCCTAAAATTTTAAATATCTGTTCAAATGATTGAAATCCATTAAACATTTTGTATTCCAATTCAGGACGTTCTATTGTACGTCATACGTACTTTTGTACGCCCACTTTTTCAAGTAGGAAACGAGCAACGAAAACAAAATATTCTTTTTATGGAAACTTACGCATAAACTTCTGAAATTCTTACGCCTACTCATCGCTCAAATCTTTTCCATCTGATGATCCGTCAAGATTTTCTTTATCTCCATAGTAGTCCAAGTTATCTTGTTCTTCTAGGAGATTTAATTTTGCTTGAAGGTCCTCTCGTGCCAGTTTCCATCCTCCTTCCTGTGCCTTTGCAGTTTCTGCAGACTTTCCGTGGATGTTCCTGAAATTGTTGTGAAATCGTTGCTACAAAAAAAGGCTCACTTTCAACAAAATAGTAACAAGAAGTATGACTATTTAACAAAATTGTTCAATTTTCAACAAAATAATTCAATTTTGAACCAAGTAATAACATTTTTTACTAAAAAAGATGTATTCTTAATTAATAGTTGGATATTAGACTTTTCAACCGAAATGAATAAACTTTTAACTAACAATTGATAGTTAGATTTTCTTATTGTGTTCTATTAATTCAGTTCGCATATTTGCAAAACCTTAAAAAGAGAGGTATAGGAGAACGAGGAAGAGACGTACTGTGAAGTCAGCCATAAATAAAATAGGAATTTTTATGATTCGTAAACTAAAGAATAACATTTCAAATGAGACTTGAAGTTTATTTTTCATGCTTTAAAAATATTAGATTAGTTGGTTATTAGAAAATACTACTTGAAAACAAAGTTAATTCAAAATTCCATTTTATGGAATGCGATAAGTTAAAACCGTTAAAACAACCGGTTGTTAGGAATTGAGGTTAGGAATATTACATCAACAGGAACAGAAGCGCACAAAGAAAGGATATTAATTCGTTAGAATTAATTAATACAAAATGTAGGTACTTACAATGTGCAAGTTACCAACAACACACCTTATAATAACACCAATTGGAACAATAAAAGTACGCAGGTATAGGCCTGTCTTAAAGTGATCTTAAACTGATCTTTTCTGGTCCCCAGAAGACCACAGTCCTTTTGTCCCAAAACAGACGCAAGTGCACGAGGAATGGGGGCAGTCCTAATGCAGGACGAACCGGACGGAAAACGCCGAATTATATCGGTCGCCAGCGCTAAGTTCTCGCCCACCAAAGCTCGTTACCATTGTAACGAACAAGAGTGCCTAGCTATCGTGTGGGCGATTAAACGATACCGGCCTTTTTGGAAGACCGTCCCTTCACGCTGCGCACGGATAGCAAGACCCTCACTTGGCTCGAGAGGCAAAAAGACACGAGGGACAAATTGACGAGATGGGATCTTTTCCTTAGTCGTTTTCCGCGCACGATTGAGCACGTGCCCGGAAAGGAAAACGAGTTGTCTGACGCCCTCTCCAGGCATCCCAATCCCGACGAGCCGTCGCCCGGTGAACCAGATCTCGAGCAGATGCTACCATCCACGAGCAAGACCGCCCGCCCCGATAACGCCCGGTCAGTGCCCGTTCTCAGCGCTTTGGCTCAACCACTACTTTTCGGTGACGTGATCGAAGCACAGCAGGAGGATGAAGCGATCACGCGAAACGTCACACGATGGAGAGAACTGGAGGCTCTTCCCAGCCTTTCAAACCATGAAGCCGAATTTGTAAATTGGCACAGATTGACGGAGCGAGGATGGTGGTGCCAGGACGCCTCACGAGAATGGAGGTTACTAGTTCCGACGGCATTGCGCCCGAGAGTTCTGTGGGAGTACCACGACGCTGCCATAGCGGGCCATCCGGGAGCGGACGAGACAATTCGCTCCATCCGAGAAAATTTTTATTGGCCTGGAATGACCCGGGAGATTCGCCGCTATGTATCTGGTTGCCACCTCTGCATATGTTGCAAACCAGTGCGTGGCCGACAACCGGACGGCCAGCGTCCACGACCTGCTAGCCGAGCTTGGGATACGGTTGCCGTCGACCTTATGGGCCCGTATCCCCGTACGAGCCGAGGTCACAATTCTATTCTCGTGGTGACCGATTTATTCACCCGATGGGTTGAAGCCTTCCCCCTTAGAAACTCTGAGGCCCCGAAAATAATCCAGGTTATGGAGGAAGAAGTTTTTAACCGTTTCGGCTACCCGCGTAGAGTCCTTTTCGATAATTCCCCACAATTCACGGGCCATGCATGGGCCGAAGCAAGTCGCCGATGGGGTTGCCAATTGTGGACAACACCTGTGTACCACCCCCGAGCCAACCCCACAGAACGACGGAACCAAGAGTTAAAAAAGGGTCTCCGTCTGCGCCTTCATCAAGGGAACCAGCGCACCTGGGACAGGCACCTGCCCGACTTACTTTTCGTTCTACGTCGACGGAAGAACGCGGCCACCGGAGTAACTCCCAGTTATCTCCTCATTGGCAGAACCATTCTTCGTCCAGGAGAATGGGAGTTGCAGCCGGATCCCGAAGTTCCGCCCCCAGCAACGGAAAACGAAAACCGCGAGCAGGGAGCTCGCCTCCGGCAGGCCGAATATCAGGCGCGATACGCTGCCGCACCCAGTCAACCATGGTATGTTCCGGGAGACTGGGTATACGCACCGAATCACCGTCTATCCAGTAAGATAGACGGTTACAACGCAAAACTAGCGCCAGCCCGATCAGGGCCCTTCCAGATCCTAGACCACATTTCAGGCGAGGTGTACTGGATCTGGAGGGACGGTGCCGCCCAGAAAGTGCACAGGAGTACCCTGGTACCAGCACCTACCCCCGAAAAGGCGGGTACCAGAAAAAAATATCACAGGTCAGAACCGGAAGATGGCGAGCGGCCACT
Source organism: Andricus grossulariae (assembly GCA_011634705.1). Lineage (NCBI taxonomy): Eukaryota > Metazoa > Arthropoda > Insecta > Hymenoptera > Cynipidae > Andricus > Andricus grossulariae. The sequence goes on from JAABKJ010075445.1 coordinate 143,571,835, forward strand.
TCCGCCAGACCAAATTGCCGAGAGCGTCGGCGGAGACACGCACGAGGACCCTATCGAAACCGTCGATAGGGAGGAGCACGATGAGGACAGCTTGTCTCAATATATATATATATATATATATATATAAATACATAACTAAAATCATTTAAATAAATTCACCTGCTGCAAAAATGTCAGGATCAGCAATTACATCGCTTTCACTGGGAATGCTGACTTGGTTTTCACATTAGCAAAATATGTTTTAAAAAGTTTTATTATTGAAATTTCAATGTTTTCATGCATACGCATTTTTTTACGTGTCTGCAGGCAAAATTTTTTTTTATAGATCATTAACCAAATGTGAGGCCGATTTTCGATTTTTTAGTATATACTGAAACCTTATATCAGGAATTTCTTTTCAATGGAGATAAATTAAGTTATTTTGAATTTTCTTCCGATTTAATGAAAAAGTTTAGAGGTCAAAGTCGTTTTTGTGGTAAAATTCACACTTTTAGCAGTTTCAAAGAAAAACTATTCCGTGAAATTTATTATATATTTTGAAAAATTGTCAGGGCTGAGTTTGGTCCTTAAGTCTTAAACTTATCCAGAAGTTTTTAAATAAAATAATGTAAGAGCAATTTGAAACTATTATATGGGCAATAATTATTAGTAGATATACTGGAAAATGTGAAACTGTACGCGAGAGAAAAATAAGAAACTGCTCAAAGTATGATTTTCATCATAATAATATAAATAACTTTTTCTCCATTAAAAATAAATCTCCAAATTATATCACTTATTAAATAAGATTTCAGAAAATCTTAATATTTTGATTTTCTGAAAATCAAAATATTAAAAGTTAGCTTGGTAGTGGGCACCGAATAATCCTATTCATTTTCATTCATGCAAAGGGGTCACGGACCATACCGAAAAATCTGGGTACTCTTTTGCTGGGACTTGTCTTTTTAGGATTCATTGCAAGCTATTACCGAGGCAACTTCGTGTTATTGTCATTTGTTCAAAAACTGAATTTAAATCCCTTTTGATAAAGAAATACAGCGTCTTAATGTTGGTTAAATATATCCAACTCAAAATAAGCCCAGTTTTTCAGAGCACCTAAATCATCATTTACTCAGAAAACTGATTTATTGGGACAACCTAAAAGTTTCGTGCAACTAAAATTTTTTTATTATCCTAATCAAATTTTGGTTAGTTCAAAAAAACTTTTTTTATTATAACAAAACCAAATCTTTTTTTTTGGGACACCCAATATTTCTCTGGGACGAAAAAATTCTTGCACAAATACAACGTTTTTATTATCCCATTACTAATGACGGAAAGATAGATGGAGAGTTACTCAGCCGTATAAACGAGGGTAGGAAGGCTATCGGCAGGGTAGAAGCCATTGCTAGAAGTAAAGATATAACAAATAAAGTTAAAATTGCGATATATAATTCTATCCTTGCCCCAACTTTGCTGTAGTGTAGCGATCCTGGATCAACAAGAATAGGATAAGAATGAAATGAACGCGGTTGGCATCCAATACGTGCGCAATGTGTGCAGTAAAACGCTAATGGACAAAGTCAGTAATGAGAGAATCCTCAAAGAATTTCCTATAGAGGAGGCACTGTTTGACAAGTGTGACAGAAATTCGTTGAGATTGGTCGAGCATGTTGAGAGCATGAAAGATGAACGACTGACGAAACAAGTACGAGGGCTGTTTGATACGTCAGTGACTTTTCGACTGAAAGATTTTTTTTTCGGGAAATGAGCGTTTTACTTCTCAACATAATCTTCTTTTAGTTCGATACATTTAGTCCAGCGTTTTCCGAATTTTTTTGTTCCTTCCAAATAATAGGTTTTCTTAAGGTCCTCAAAATAGGCGTTTGTTTCGGTGATTACCTCTTCATTCGACCCAAATCTCTTACCGCCCGGTCATTTCTTCAGGTTTGGAAACAGGAAATAGTCGCAGGGGGCATGTTCATGGTAACTCCTGTCATTGTAACTTCGGGGGTAAGTCATTTTTAACATTCTCTAACTTCATCAATTACCGAAGGGCAACGTCTGAGAAATGCCGAAAACTGCGAAGTAATTCTCGGGACTAGGTCTACCGGGCAAGAGGGCGCTTTTAGCAGCCCGATTTTGACGGAGTCTCTTATTTCATTACATGAGCAATCTCCCACCCATGATCCCACCTCATCTCTGGTTTAACTCAGGGCGCAGTCTCTCGGCGGGAGATTAGTAGAATAGTGGAACAGCATTGACCAATGAGATACCTGCCCAAGCTCTAGCAGTCACCTCATTGTTTAAAACTGTTCCACTATTCTACTAATCTACCTCCATGGGACTGCGCCCTCACAGAAACATTCTAGTGCTTTACTAGTGACAAGCAATGTGAGCCAATGAAATCATTTTCAGAATTGGGTGCGGAATGCACCAAGCATGTGGATGATTTAAAAATTGAATACTTTGGTAGTTAGCACGTGGTGCCGGGGTGGACACAAATAATGTTTTCGAAAAGTCTACCCACATTCACAGTGCGGCGAATTAGAAAATTGGGGTCCGAAATTATCCAGAGTCTACCATTTTTTCCGCTTTTCTTTTGTTAAATTAAAGGTAATTAAATTCTAAAGAGGTCTGTCGTAGCTGATTTTGCAAAGAAGGCTTTGTTTGTTTGTTATTCGAATAGCAAAGTGCCAAAAAAAAACATAATTTTTCAGAATTGAGCTGCCTATTCTGTATCATGTATCGATATTACATCAAAAAGGTGATAAAATGATAGATTTACAATCGATTAATAAATCCTGATAACTTAGATGAAATTCTTGCAATCCGTTCAATTGTTATAAACAAATTTATGAACAAAATCGATTGCTGCTGTACATTGAAGCCTAGAAGCTCTTTTCATCACGTTTTTCCCCGCGAAATCGAGTGAAATCAATGTTTCATTAAAATGAAACACTGAAGTATTATTTTTTTGATTGTTATAAACAAATTTCATAAACATATTTAATGATTAAGCGCCTCAGAATATATAAAATGACGGTGGCCACTATTTTTTGAATTTTTGTCTCCCGGCTTTCTCCCGGTTCTCCCGGTAAATATTCGTGATTTCTCCCGATTTAGAGAAAAAATATACTCAATAGGCATCAGCAAACTTTTTTGAACGAAATCCGTTGACTTTGAATCATATAAACAATTGAAAAATCCATTATTAAACCAATTTTTCAATATTATGTTTTAAACATTTTTTATACAATAATTAATCATTTCTATCTGAAAAAGTCTAAAATAAAAAGAGAAAAAAAATAAATATATACATTTAGAGCGACTTTGGATAATTTAATTAGAAGAAGGAGTTGAATAATATTGTGTAATTTCTCAGTCGAAGCGCTAAAAATTAAAAAAAAATTCAATATGAAGAATCACGAAATTGAATTATTCCGGATTCAAATTTCTAAACTAGGACAATGTCAAAAAGTTAAAAATTGATTATTTTGAAATTCGAGTTTTGGAAAATAGATCATTTGAAATTCAGAAAAATTGAAATTGTATTACTTATAATTTAAAACTAAATTGAATCTTTTAAAGTCAAAGCTTCTGAAATTCTGGAATTTCAAATTGTCATTACATAAAAAAATTATAATTCAACATTAAAGCTGATGAGACCAATTTTTCTAAAATCAATAAATGAATTGAAGTATTAAAAAAAAACGTTACAAACAAATATTAATTTAAAATGGGAAACGCTAAAAAGGAAAAAATTTCTACTCTGAACAAAATTTTAATTACCAAAAATTGTGATATTAACACTTTTTTATACTCAAACCCTTTGTAGGGTAATGGAAATTACAGAAGAAAAGATATGGGAAGTCCAAAGTGGATTTATGCCAGGAAGATCATGCACAGATAAGATATTTAGCTTAAGACAGATCACAGACAAATCACAGACAAAATAGAAGTAATCAAATAATTCCCGCGAGACGGAAGTGCTGCTATCAAATTGCCACTTCATAACTTCAAAATCCTATTACCAATTGGCCCGATTGGGAACAATTGAAACTTTGCAACACTCAATCGTTTCTAATCATGTACACACGATTAGAAACCATTCAAATTTCTTTCTATCGTTCTGAATTGGTTTCAATTAATTATTTCCAGAAGGGCACTGCTTCGCAGAACTTGTTGCGAAAAGTTTGAGTGCTCTGTGTGTTTTTCGCACTACAGAGCTTGCAGCCGCGCAATGTCACCTCTTCGTTCAGGGGCATACTATATATAGGGGCGATTTTGACGTTCTTCCTGAGCAAGAGGTTCAAGCCATTGAAGAGAATTCAGTTGTTTTAGAGCAATTCATAGAATTCAAAAGAATTCAAGTTTTATTCAAACGGCTTCCAAACAATTTAAAAAAATTTAAGAATTGAGTGGTTTCTCAAGAGTTCAAAGAATTCAAAGGAATTCAAAAAGTTCAGAAAAAATCAAAGAATCATGGAAAATTCATAGTATGCATTAGAAATCAAACAATTTAGAAGAGTTCAAATAAACAAGAGTATTCAGAGAATTCAAAAGAATGGAGAAGGCTTCGAGCATTCGAAGGAGTTTAATTGAGTTTGAAGAATTGTGGTCTAGAAATGATTAAAAAGAATTCCATTTTTCAGGAAGTAATCAGAGCATACAAAAGATTTGATGGAATTCAGAACAAGTCAAGGTATATCCTGCATATTTCAAGAGAATTTAAACATCTTTAAAGAAATTCAAAAGATTACAAGTGAATTCTAAGAAATCGACAGAATTTTGCAGAATTAAAAAGACTTGAAGGAATGAAAAAAACGTGTGCAGCTTAATTCAGTGGTAAGTATCCCGTCGCCCTAAGTTGATGAAATTGGAAATGGTTGCATATAATTCCATGTTTCTAGAAGAATTCAGAGAATTAAAAATAAATAAAGTTTTATCCTGAATATTTCAATAGAATTCCAAAATCTTTAAAAGCATTCAAAATATTACAAGTGAGTTATAGGAAATCGACAGAATTCAAAAGACTTGAGGGAATGCAAAATAATTAAATTTGTCTTCTAAAGACTTCAAGGAAGTTCAAAGACTTGTACAGAAAACATTTTCGTGGACTTGAGTGTTTGCGTTGTACAAAAAATCTATAGAGGGGCGTGAAATCATACAGAACACGCCTCATACGCAGCGGCCCAGAACGACCGTCACGTAGGGGATGAAGAATGGGTGTTTTCAACGACTTTTTGGGATCATAAGTGCAGCACGCTAGGCCTCATACTGCCACTCTAACTCAAGCAAAAGTGCAGGAACTGCACTGAACTTTTCTCAAACATCCTGTCTATATCCCTGATCTCTCACCATATGACTACCATTTGTTTGGACCACTGAAAGAGGCGTTGGAAGGTCAGCGTTTCCACACCGATGAGGAGGTAGAGCACTTCTTAGGAAAATTGCTTCAGACCGAACCACCTTCGTTCTATGATACTGAAATTCAGGAGCTACCAATACCATGGCCAAAGTGCCTTAATTGTAGTGAAATGTATGTAGAAAAAAATAGGTTTATACTTTCTAAAAATTTTCATTTCATTAAAAGTTATCAAAAAAATATATGAAATATACTCAAAAATACTTATTCGTAGGGTAATGGAAATTACAGAAGAAAAGATATGGGAAGTCCAAAGTGGATTTATAAAAATTGAGCCAACAGCATTTTTTCAACTCAGAATTTATTAACTAAAAAACTCCTTTCTCCATCCTTCACGTACGTTTCCGTACAATTACATACCTTGAATTAATGTAAATTTGTACCTGAGATAAGATTAATTTCGAAAAGTAAAACGAACATCGAAAAGGATCATAGAAAAGCCATGTCTATTTTGAAGATTTCAAGTCAAAATTTGACTAAAAAATTGAGAAAAAAATTTAAGTTGTTATAGAAGTCTAAAAAAAAATTGAAGATACTTCATTCACTTTAAAAGCTACCTCTTAAAATACAGAAAAAGAGATATTTATAATGGTTAAGGACGAACGAAAATTGACAATATGGAGATGCAATAAGACAGTATACGTAAGGAGCGTTGACATAGACGAGTTTTCATTGAAACCACTGATGAGGAAACGCGCGGAACTGAATTTAAATTTGAATGTGAGAAAAAATTATTTCAACCTAAAAAAATGTGACATTATTTTAAAGTGTGTTTTTAAAATGAACAAAATTTGTTGTCTACAAGACAACAAATTAGAGATTGGATACGTACCAATAGAGAATTAGTATACTAAACTTCATCTATGCAGTTATATGTATACTAAATTTATTGAGTGTACAGTAAGTTTCTTTCACGTATATGAATTTCATAATATTTGTATACTAAAATTCATAAACTTGTTTACTATATACAGCTACGCAAGCGCGTTTTGATTTACGCGAGTCGGGCAACGTGGCCAATGACATTTGTTTGAGTTCTTTGTAATGCTGAAAGGTTCGGCTTCTTTCTGCGAGGATCTGCGCAGTCTTCTCTTCAAAAGGTATGTTCAATTTAATAACGCAAATGTAGCCCAACCATATGATTATTTAAAAATTAAAACTTTGTTCTTTAATTTTATTTTTCTCCTGATCATGTTTACAGATGATGAAGATGGAACCCACACGAGACGGAACGCGTATACTGAATTTAGTATATGCGTATACTAAATTTCGTATACATGTATGCTGAATTTAGTATACGCGTATAATAAATTTCATGTACGTATATACTAAATTTACTGTACGCTGGTATACTTGATTTAATTTCATGTTGTGCATTCTTGTTTTCATTACGTGCATACTAAATATAGTACAGATTTTTCTAACAGGGTGTTAAATTAAGTGATATACAATTTATGAAAGAAAATTTAAATTAATTAAAAACAGCCTTGATACATAATAACTATCCGCTTGATTTTTTTAATGACATTATCACAGAAAGTATTCATAAGACTTACAATAAGAGTGGCAAAATAAAGAAAAATAATAAATGGAGTGACACTTGCAATCATTTTAATTTGAATGTTACTTTGCCTTACATTCAGGGTTTATCCGAATGGTGGAGGAGTTTACTTGAAAAATTTAATATTAATGTTTATTTTGAAAACACAAATACCCTAGATAATTATTTATTAAAGAAGAAAGACAGTGATTTCATTGAAAATTTATGTGGCGTTATTTATCTGATTAAATATAAATGTTGGAATAAAGTCTATATAGGTGAAACTATCCGGAGATTAAAAACTAGAATTGCTGAACACAAAAAAAGTTGTACAGTTGAGAATTTTAACATAGGTTCGTCACAACATTCATGAAAATTCAGTCATTATTTTGATTTTGGTTTTAAAATATGAAAATATTAGCTACTGAAAAAAGTTCTTATCAACGATATATTATTGAGTCCATTTTTATAAACAAATTTTGCAATATTTCTGTTAACTTACATACTGAAATTCTAAACATTCTCTACGTGAAGAAGGGATAAAAAGTTGAATATTTCAGAAAAAACCGCAACTTTCTCGTTTTCTTTTCTTTCTATATAATAGAATAAGCCTCGAAAAGGACCTGAAATACAGGTTGAAACATGTCGGCAAATTTTCAATAAAAAAAATTTTCAACACCAAAGGAAGCGGAATAGGCCTTAATGAACATTATTCATTATATACCGCGAAAATACATTCATTTAATCTTTTTTGTTCGAAAATTCAAGCTTTATGTGATACTCCGTGTTAAAAAAGACAAAGAGTGTAAGAAGTGTTTAAAATAGCGTAACGTGGTATATGAACGGACCTTAACATGATACTTAATATAAAATCTCCAAACGATATTGTCGATTACGATCGTCACGATTATATCGTTTTCGCCTGCTATATGCGTGTGACACGAGGCATCAGTGCGTTAGAAATTGATGGAACGTGTCACAATACAATACAATATGAATGAAATATGAAAGAAATAAAGCTGGTGAGTAAAGAGAAGAGTATAGCGTCATGGCGTGTTACTGTTTCTGTGTCAAGTTGAGACAGAGATAGAAAGAGGTTGGTCAGTGTTGCGAACCATTCTACTGTTAAGTCTGTGAAAGGATAAATACATGAAATATATTATAAGTTGAGTAATGAACCATGACCTGAATTGTGATGGTAGTCCGTTTTTAAACTTTGTATGCAAACAAGGAATTTTGAAATTAATTATTTTTACGCTCTGCAATGTGAGTTCTATTATAATCTAATTATAGTTATAACATTAAATATCACTTGTGAAACTGGTGTATTCTTCGGTTCTACTTTACCTATAGGGTTAAAATCTCCATTTCCTTATGGTGGAATATTCGAGTCAGAGATATGTGTATGTCTACAGTTAAAACATTTCATAATTTGAAAACCTGTTTAAATTAATCATTTGTAAGCTCTTAAGGCCATGTGATGAGTTGGTCACGTGACTGACTTCCTACATTACCGAGACTTTTTTTATTTGCAAACTTATTATCACACGAATAGCCACATCGAGTTGAGAATTTGGGACAATAAATAAGAAGCACTAAGAAATGCGGCCCAAGTCATAAATTCTTATGATTATGGAAAGAAAAAAATTATTCACAAAAAAACATTTTTCATAATTATACAAATTTAGGACAAGAGCCGCGTTTCGCAGTGCTTCTTATTTATTATCCCAAATTTACAATTTGATGTGTAAAAATAAGTTCACAAATAATGAAAGTTTCGGTAAGGTAGGTAGCCAGTCACGTGACCCACTCGTCATACAGCCTTAATGGACACTCCTTTTTTTTTTAAATCACTGATACTTTAAGGAATTTATTTTCATACATTGAAGGGATTTCAAAGAAGCTTAAAGACTATAGGGTATTTCTTTGTAATCCAAGAAATTTCCAAGAGCTTTACAAGGAATTTCAAAAGATTTCAAAGAATTTGAAACATTTCGGGGTATTATAACAGATTTTAAGAAATTTGTATTTGAATTGACATGCCAAAATGAAACCCTCCATGCCCGACTTCAATCCGGGTGATTTAAGGAAAGCAAATATTAGCTCATACGACATCGACATATCCTCCACATTTCTTTGGAAGATGCCGTGCATCTTCTTGTCGAGGAAGCTGTTCATGGAAGTTTTGCTCCTGTGCTTTCTTAATCCGGGCCTTTAGGAGTGAGTACTCAAAATGGATAAAAATCGATGCATTTTGCTCATCCCTGATATTGAAGTCAAGGCCGAGTGTTTCAGCAGCCTCCTACGCTTCATGTACAGAAACGATTCTTGCCCACTGCTTCGTGTTTCCTGACCATTTCAAGAAGAGGGTCTTGTCCATTTGCGACTATATGTGCTGTACCCAGAATAATCCTGTTGTAAAGACATTCAAGATTTAAAGTGAAATCTGATTTCTAGTCAGACAGCCAAGGGAATCAGATTTTCAGTCAGAAGCCTTAGACACTCGGCTACGGCTGCGGATATTATTTGGAATGTATTCGTAGTACAAAATCTTCCGCTTCAGCAAAATTACAAAGGATTACCCATGATGCTCGATCGCAAAAAATTTCAAACATCCCAGATTTTCACTTTGCCTTCCCGTTGTCGCTTTCGAACCCCACAAAATTATTTACATTCTTCATGCAAACTCGTCAACATGTCTGTGGTTTTCATAATTAACATACATCTTTATGCGTCGTAGAGAAACACACACTCAAATCTTATACATTTCTCAATTTTTCGAGAAACTTCTCCCCAAATCAGTGGCAATTTTGTGAGGAATGCACAAATAAATGGATGATTTATATGGATAAAATAAACAAAAAAAAACATGCAATTGTTGGTGAAATATATATTTAATCGCGGCGAGATGAAAAAAAAAAAATTTATGAAATTTCGAAAAATGTGATGAAGATGGTACGCTCGATTATAAACTAAATTTAAAAAAATGAATATTCTCGGTCGCTAGGTCTCGAAGATTCGCTCCCAAGTGGAATCTGATTTCTAGTCAGACAGCAAAGGGAATCTGATTTTAAGTCTTACGCCTTAGCCGCTCGGCTACGGCTGCGGATATTATTGGGGATGTATTCGTAGTACAAAATCTTCAGCTTCAGAAATCTTACAAAGGATTACCCATGGCGTTCAATCGCAAAAAATTACAAACATCCCAGATTTTCACTTTGCCTTTCCGCTGTCACTTCCGAATCCCATAAAATTATTTTCATTCTTCATGCAAACTGGTCAACATGCGCGTGGTTTTTATAATTAAGGTACATCTTTATACGTTGTGGAGAAACACTCACTCAAGTTTTATACATTTCTAACATTCTTGAGAAACTTCTCACCAAATCAGTGGCAATTTTGTGAGAAATGCACAAATAAATGGAAGATTTTTATACATAAAATAAACAACAAAAAAGCATAAAAAGGTTGATGAAATATGTATTTAATCGCGGCGATGTAAAGAAAAGCCAAAAATTTATGAAATTTTGAAAAACGTGATGAAAATGGTACGCTCTATTATAAATGAAATGAAAAAAAATGAATATTCTCGGTCGCTAGGACTCGAACATTCGCTCCCAAGTGGAATCTGATTTCTAGTCAGACACACCAAAGGGAATTTGATTTTCAGTCAGACGCCTCAGCCAATCGGCAACGGCTGCGGATATTATTTGGGATGTATTCGTAGTACAAAATGTTCCGCTTCAGAAAACTTACAAAGTATTACTCATGGCGCTTAATCGCAACAAATTTCAAACATCCCAGATTTTCACTTGCCTTTCCGCTGTCACTTCCAAATCCCATCAAATTATTTTCATTCTTCATGCAAACTGGCCAACATGTGTGTCGTTTTTTTAACTAACGTACATCTTTATGCGTTGTAGAGAAACACACACTCAAATCTTATACATTGCTCAATTTTTTGAGAAAATTCTCTCCAAATCAGTGGCAATTTTGTGAGCAATGGACAAATAAATGGTTGATTTTTATGGATAAAATGAACAAAAAAAAAAGACATGAAAATGTTGGTAAAAAATATATGTAACCGTGGCGAGGTAAAGAAAAAAAAAAATTTATGAAATTTCGAAAAATGTGATGGAAACGGTACGCTCGATTAAAAATTAAATAGAAAAAAAAAATGAATATTCACGGTCGCTAGGACTCGAGCATTCGCTCCAAAGTGAAATCTGATTTCTAGTCAGACAGCCAAGGGAATCAGATTTTCAGTCAGAAGCCTTAGACACTCGGCTACGGCCATCGCATAGTAAGAGAGTGTGGCAGTAGTGGGGATATCGAAGAGGAGTCTTTAGGGAAATTGCGAATCGCCTCACAAAAGGCAGACGCGATTACGGTGTGAAGGTATAGACTCTAGAGTGAAAAAATGCTGTCATTCATATTGAATTTACTGGAAACTTCTCGCTATAATGCAAAAAATTCTGTAAATCATATACAACATTTTTTGTATCATTTAAGATTTTCTGCAAAATCTATAACAAAATGTTGGAAAATGAACCGAGTTATTTTTTAACAAAGGGTAATTAGTGCGCGTATAGAGCGCACAATGTTCTAGTTAAATATTTCATTTCAATTGAGTAATTCCACGGTTTAATTATACCGACGAAGATTTATTCAACTAAAGAATATCATGATTAATCCTTCAAGTTTTGAACAGAAACTCACATTGAAATTATACAGCTATTCCGAATTCTCGAGAAAACTTTTCACTCTGAGTTTCTCTAATGCTTTAACAAAAAGAAGACTTTTTGTTTCATTTTTTTTCTGAACATTTTTTCTTATTTTTTTCAATTGTTTCATTTTTCATATCTTTGATAGAAAATGATTTTATTAAAAATTTTTAATGTTTAAAATTATAAGAATTCAAACCTTGAAAACATTTTTTTTTGTATTCAAATTTTAGTGCTGCAGATTTACGAGAAGTTCTTCTATTCTTGAATTTTTTACTGAATGTGGTGACGCCACTGCAGTGTGAAAATTTATGGATAGATATTTGAGACTTTTTTTTCTCAATTTTATCTTGTTGTATGCAAAACATCTATGCATTAGGCGTTGCTACTACATAGAATTATACACGGCTCGTAAAATACGAGGACGATAGTAAAAATCTATATTCAATATCAGTCTTTTACGACAAGACTTGCATTTCTTTTTTATTGTTGAGATAGCGACATGATTTCACTTTGCGAAAATGGAAAATCTTCTCTCTTTTGAGCAATTTAACTAGCATCAACCTAAAGTAGGTCAGGGAAGCAAAAAAAAAACTATAAAGTTAGCCATTTGTGAGAAAATCTTTTAAAGGTTTCCAGGATTTAAGCTGATGAAAAATAATGATTTTCGAGTAACAAGAATTAATGAAGTTAGAATGATTTTTTTGAAAATAAAACAAGTAAATTTTCACAAAAAACCCACACCTAAAATTGTTTGCTATTTTTTCATTAAATTTGGTCCTCTATAAAAAAAAGATCCTGTAAGTTTTATGCTGCCTAAAACATTTTTCTCGCCAAGAGAATTTTTTAATCCTAAAATGGAATTTTTGCTCGTATCTTCCCTCTTGCTCTTTTGCGATTAAATTATTTTATTAATATATATATATTCTCTAAATCTGAATTAGCAGAAAGCTACTAATTAGTGAAAATCTACTATTTCAATGAGTAAGAATAACTGACTAAATGAATTAGTAACTATATCTACTGAAGGAATATTGGTAATGCTACTACTAAATGAATTGGTAAATATATTGCTGGTTACTGTTTTAAACGGTAGTTTTATGTAAATTAATAAACTTATTTTACAATGACGAGAATCTTATGAAAATATGAATTTAAATAATAATTCAAAGAAAATTCCATTTTATCTTCTTATACTTAAAACTCAGTGCATATTTAGGTTACATTAATGTGGGTCCTGTATTAAATTCAATTCAAACGGTTTCAAATTCCTAAAGTTCATAGTAAAAATATTCCATTTTAAGCCGGATAGGTGAATTTTTAACCAAATAGTTGAATTTGGAACCAAAAAGATTAAATTTTTACTAAAAAAGACGATTTTTCAACAAAATACACGAATTCCAAACCAAATAGTTGAATTTTGAACTCCTACTTCCTCTTCTTTTCTTTCCCCTCACTTCCCCTTCTCTTTTTTCTCTACACTTCCCCTACTTCCTCTCCTCTCGTTTCTCCTCACTTCCCCTACTTCCACAATCTGTAATTTCCTCTCACATCCACTCCTTGGATACAAGTATGACGGATGGACGGATACCCGAACGAAACTTTAAATTTCTCTGCCCGAGGCTACGAAACCCTAAAACTACTCCTACTACTCATACATTTCCTTACTTCTCCACCCCTCACATCAACCTTCACTCCCCTTCCACAACTTTTTCCTCTATTTTCCTTCTCCTCACTTCCCCAGCCCTCACTTCCTCTCCCATACACACCGTGATTTCTTATAGTTTCCTCTACTTTCCCTAACTTACACTAACTACTTCTAGTTCCCCTCTTTAATTTCTCCTACTTCCCCTTCCCTAACTTCCCCTACTTTCATATTTTTATCACTTTTCCACTCCCTCTTACCCCTTGACTTTATGCCCTCATTTCCACCCATTGACCCTACTTTCCCTCTACTTATTTTTCTTAATGTTCCCTACTCTCCCCTATAATTTTCCATCAATTCCTCTAGTTTACCTCCACTCATTTCCCCTCACATATAATACTTTCCCTCCCATAATTTTCCTTATAAAACTACTCCCCCTATATTCCTTAACTTTCCCTGTCCTCTCTTCACCATTCACCCCCCCCTTTCCTAACTTCTTTCTCCTTTACTTTCATCTTTCTTCACTTACTTTCCCTTACTTATCTTTTCCAGTCCTCACTTCTCCTTCCCTACTCAATCTCATTTTTATTCATATCCCCTACTTTTTCTCACTTACAATGACTTCTTCTAGTTCCTCTCCCTAATTTTCCCTCACTTTCCATACTTCCTCTTCCCTAACTTCCCCTAACCTCATTTTTTCTTTTCCTACCTTCTCTCCCCACGAATTCCCCTTACCTTATTTTCATCCATTTACCCTACATCCCATCTTCTTAATTTCCATAATCTTCCCTATTCCTCCCCCTCATTTTCCATCAATTCCCCTATTTTCCCTCCTCTCATTTCACATCACTTCTCCTATTAATCCTCCCTTGTTTTCCTTTCACTTTCCCTATTTCCACTCCCATAATTTCCTCCCATTTCCCCTCATTGGAAAAAAGTACGACGGATGGAGGGACACACGACCGAAAATATAAATGTTTCTTCCCAGAGCTATGAAACCCTAAAACTACTTCCCTTATTTTTTCCTACTTGCCCTCTCCTCACTCTTCCCTTCGCCCCACTATCCGACCTTCTTCCTCCTCCACTTCTTCCTCTCCTCGCTTTTTCAACTAATACTCCCCTTCCTCTACTTTTCTTCCCTAGCCCTCACTTCCCTTTCCGTACTCACCCTTATTTATAATCATTTCCCCTACTTCTTCTCGTTTATACTTACTTCTTCTACTTCTCCTGTCTCCACTACCCATCACTTCCCATACTTCTCTCCTAACTGCCCCTACCTTCATTTTTTCGAACTTCCGCTATTCCCTCTCATCCCCCGACTTTCCACCCCTAATTTCCACCCATTTCCCCTACTTCCTCTTCCCTTATTTTGCATCATTTCCACTACTTTCCTTCAACCCTAATTTCACATGAATTCTTCTAGTTTCCCTGCTCTCAGTTTCCCTCACTTTCCCTACTTTCCCTGCCCTCCATTCCCCTCACTTCCCCTACTTCCATTCTCTGATTTTCCCTCGCTCTCCCTATTCTCGGCTTAATTTCCCCTCACTTCCCCTACTTCCCTTCCCTCATTTTCCCTCGCTCTCCCTACTCTCGGGTTTATTTCCCCTCACTTCCCCTACTTTCCCTTCCACTACTTCCCTACACTATCTTGATTGTTAACTCATTGATTACAGGCGTCAAGCTCGTTCTTCTGATAAATTGATATAAATATATATATACATATTTGCTAAATCAATTGAAGGTCTAGTAAGTTTAGAAGGCAGAAAAAACTTTTTGTGGTAGTTACGTTGTGAAATAATTTTTTCTCTGACCTAACCACATGGAATGAATCAAACTTTGTTGACAATGTTTCTTTTAAAAGGAATTGTGCCTTTACAAAAAAAGGGAGCAATGTAACTTTTAACGCTGATTTGATTTTAGAGTAAATGTCGTTATTGCAGGTCTTTTTATGAAGAGAAAAGATTAATTTTCATTGAAATAAGTTGAAACATAGAAAGTATTATTCATTTCAAAAATGTTATTTTCAATCTAACTATCGATTCTTATCGCGTTCATCTTGCATTCTCATCGTCAAACTAATAAGCTTTGATTTAATGCCTGGAAGCTCATTTTTTTTAGAAAAAAACTCTTAACAACTTTGCCGCATCGAATTTTTTAAGATTAATGTTTTGATGCCTAAAATTATCAAAAAATAATTCAAAAATAAAGAATAACATTTTCGTGCATAATAAAGTAATAATTTGAAAGAGGTTTGTGCCGCTCTTTTAGTAGAGGTAAAATTAGTGAAACAGTCATTTTTCCTGAATTTTAATTTATTTCAAGTTTGAACATATTCGTACGGCTGGTCGTACTCAATCTTGCAGAATGACTAGGGTAGCTGCAAACCGTTTACCTGATGGGGGTGGTTTTGTAGAAAATTAAAAATTTAGTGAAAAATGAACTTTTTTGATGAAAAATTCAACAATTTTGTTGAGTTTTTTTTCTTTCTTGACTGAAAAATGTTTCTTTGTTCAGAATTCAATTCTTTGGAGAAAATGAATCTTTTTTGGTGGGATTGTGATCTTTCGTGTGTTGAAATAGAACCTTTTGGTTAAAAATTCGATTGTTTTGATAAAAATTCAACAATTTTACTAAAAAGTTATCATTTTGGATTAAAAATTCAACTGTTTTGTTGAAAATTATTTTCGGATTGAATATTCACCTATTCTGTAATGAAATTCAACTATTGGTTGCAAATTCATACTTCCGTTTACAAAAATCAATTTTCTTTGTAGCAAATTCAATAAACTGTTTGAAAATTGAGCTTTTTTGGTGGAGAAATAGTCATTTTTGGTTTCAGATGCCATTCTTCTTGAGGTTAATCTGTTTGGTTTGAGGGTTTGACTAATTTCTTGAAAATCCGTCTTTTTTGTTCAATTTTACTGTTTTTTATTACAATTTTTGTTGGTAAAAATATCAGCTATCACATTTTTTTAAAGTAATGTTCTAGGTTAAAAAATTAATTATACCAATTTTGGTGAACATTTTTCTTTTTGAGTTGAAAATTCCAGAAAATGGTTGAATGTTTAACTACTTTGTTCGGAGTGGATTTTTTGTTGTTAAGGATTCATCATTCTAGATGAAAATTCAACAATTTGGTGTAAAGTTGAACGACATTGCTGGAAATTATTTTTTTTTAAATTTTGAATTAACTTTTCAACTCAAAATTCAACTATATCAGTTTTTGTAGTTATTCATTGTTAAGGCGGCTGAAAGCCTCTAATGAACTGCTTTGGTGCTCAGGCTATGAAGCATATTGTGCGAAACCCTTAACTATTCGCTCTCAGTAGTTGCCTGAGTCTAGCTAATGCCGGGTACTGGCATATTACATGCAGGGATGTTTTGTCATCCTTGCCGCATTTCCTGCACTCTTTTGTATGGTTATACCCCATTTTGTGCATATGATAGTTAAAGTGGTTGTGCCCAGTTAGGATCCGGACCACTGTCATAGGATTGCAAATTGCTAAAAACAATAATAAATTGTTTAAACAATTATTTTTGTTAAATTGGGTTAATTATTGCCTCAATATGACTAAAAAGTTTAAAATAGGTTGAATAATTGGAAAAAAACCGCGACTTTCTAACTTTATTCTAAGAGAAAATTGCTAAAAACAATAATAAATTGTTTAAACAATTATTTTTGTTAAATTGGGTTAATTATTGCCTCAATATGACTGAAGAGTTGAAAATAAGTTAAATAATTGAAGAAAAAAAACGCGACTTTCTAACTTTATTCTAAGAGAAAATTGCTAGAAACAATAATTAATTGTTTAAACAATTCATGTAAACATCTGATAATAAGAAGAAGGTAGGATATTATGTATTAAAAGCAACTTGTATAAAAAAAACTGCAAGGAAATCATAATTAGTTCCAATAACCCGCAAAATCCAATTTTTCACTTATGGGGTTTTTCGGGACCCTATAAAACAGACTTATGGGGTTTTTATTTAAAAAGTAATATTTTATTCGTATTCTATGGTGATTTGCAAAGAAAATTGTTGAGTTTCAACTCGATTCAGCTAATATTGAGGATTCTGAATAAAATTTACAAAATATTCGCGGTTTTTCCGAATTTTCTAACTAATTTTTAACTTTTCAGTCAAAGAAAGACAATAATGAATTAAATTTGACAGAAATAATTGTTTAAACAATTTTTTATTAATTATAATAATATCCCCTTTGAAAAATGATAAAAAATTGCAGTTTTTTCTAAAAAAAATCACTTTTTGTCCACTCTGTAATTAGACTGAGGTAATAGTTAATTCAACTTAAAAAACATAATTGTTTAAACAATTTATTATTGTTTTTAATCATATTCACTTTCAATAATACCAGATAGTTGATGTGTTTCCTGAAATTTTTAACTTTTTCAACATTTTTCCACTTGTTGTCCAATTTTAAATTAGAGTAAGGTGGTTATTAATTTAGTTTAACAAACATAATTGTTCAAATAATTTATTATTATTGTTGATAATATTTTTAGAATAATGCTAGAAAATTTCACTTTTTTTTAAATTGACCGCTTTTTGTCCAATTTCCTATCAAAGGGAGGTAAATAATGATTTAAAGGTAACAATATTAATTCTTGAAACAATTTATTATTATTGTTAATAATATTCAATTTGAATGATGCTAGATAGTTGCGTTTTTTCGGAAATTTTTTACTTTCCACCCACAAATTACTTAATAAATTGATAAATGATGCAAGTTTACAAACATATTTGTTTAAACAATTTATCATTATTGCTAATAATATTCTTCTAGAATAAGACTAGAAAATTGCGTTTTTTCCCAAATTTGCCGCAGTTTGTCCCATTTCCAATCAGACTAACGTAAATAATTAATTGAAATTATAAAAATCAATTGTTGAAATAATTTATCATTATTGTTAATAATATTCAATGTGAATAATGCTAGAAAGTTGCTTTTTTTTACATTTTCAACTATTAGTCTCCTCTTCACTTGGAGTTAGTTAATAATTAATTCAATTTAGCAAAAATAATTATTTTAATGAATTATTATTGTTTATAACTATCTTCTTTATTACTGCTAGATAGTTGCGTTTCTCTCAAATTTTTAACTTTTTACCCACATTTTACTTAGTAAATTAGAAAATAATAAAAGTTAACAAACATAGTTGCTTAAACAATTTATTATTATTGTTAATAATATTCTTTTAAAATAAGACTAGAAAATTTCAGTTTTTTTCCAAAATGTGCCGCTTTTTGTCCCATTTTCAATCAGAGTAACGTGAACAATTAATTAAAATTTTAAAAATTAATTGTTAAAACAATTTAATATTATTGATAATAACTCTATCGAGACCTTACGGCTGACATCCCAGATATGACACCAATCACGAGCTGGGTTGAATGCCATTTATCTTATCCAGATCTCCATCTTTCCGGAACTCCTAACTTTGAATCCCGTTTTATTTGACATACGATTTTCTCCCTTGCTTTGTCTTTGTATCGTACGACATAAATCCCTATAAATAGTGACAAACTCTCTCACTCCCTTCTCTGGTATTCCCCAGATTCACCTTTCTCGCTTATGTTAGCGCGTCGCCTCTTTCTATCTCATGAGACAATCCCCAGAATAAGTCGCATAACAATTTCCCCAGTATCTAAAATGAGATTCCCTCTCACTCTTTCCTTTGATATTCCCGAGGTCCACATTCCCTGATCCGCCTCTTTTCATCTTAGGAGATACAACCCACAATATGAGGCGTAATAATAAACGCAGTACCCCTATTGATGCTCCCTTTAATTCCTTTTTCAGGGAATCCCCAGGATTATCACCTTATCGGTACCAACATTCACCACACTCACAGTAAGAGACATAACACCTTGTTACCCTACTCTAAATTAAAATGTTCTCTTTTGGTCACAATACCGTAAAGTCTCTAAAATTCTCAGCGTGTCACAAGACCGCGAATCCTTTGCAACTTTGACCCATTCCTATTCCACTGTACATTATAATATTCTCGTTGGGTGACATGACCGAGAAGCCTTCAAAATCTTGACCCATTTTTACCTTATTTTAAATATTAATGTTTGTATAGATTACGTCCTCAGCTACCTGTTACACGATCCTGTGCACTTGGGTTGTTGAATCATTATTTGGAGTTGTTTTGGCTATTGAAAAAATTTAGATTTTGAAAAAAATCTCGTCGATGACGTTTCGAACTAGCTGGTGTTTGATTTCACAGAATGTAAGATTCCTAAAATTTTTGTAAATCTAGCTTTTTATTGCTACATTAGAAAAACTGATATCGAATGAATCCTCACTTCACTATGTGTATTAAATTTTTGAAAAATTTCTTATACAAAAAAAACTTTTGGGAAAAAGTCCCTTACCTCATAAAAGATCATAATATTTCAGTCATTAGTCAATTGAGACTGGAAGGGGCACTTATAAAATTTTTAGTTCAAAAAGTTTCATAGGTCGAATATCTTAACCGATTTTAAATATTATTTTTTTGAATGAAAGGCTATTTTATCAGTAAAACAAGCAAGTGTTTAAAATTTGTGATGCCAACAAAGTGATTGACTTGGTTATTGAGAGATTTTTTTGATGCTTTTCCAGATTCAGATTAGCTGAAAATATGAAAGTATAAGATGCAACTAAGATGTATTTGAAACATTTTTGCTCTAATGAAAGTAGATAATTTTAGGGTGGCCGCAAATACTTTATTTTAAAATTCCCTCAATTTCCCTTGATTATTCTCTGATCAGTTTTTTAATTCCCCCGACCAATAAAATTTAATGTTTGTTTATAGGAGAAAACTAGAAATTTTCGATTTTGGCCTGTACTTTTGGTAAAAAATTTATTTTTTTGGTTGAAATTCATTTCTTTGGTTTGAAATTAGTTTTCTTATATTGAAAAGTCATTCTTTCACTAATAATTAAACTATTCCATTCTTCATTTTCTTTATAGACATTTAATCTTTTTGGTAGAAAATGAATTTGTCTGTTCGAAAATTTAATCCTTATTGATTTAAGTTATTTATTTTGTTGAAAATTTGTCTTTCTTTGGTAAAATATTTAACTATTAAGTGGAAAATTCAATTTGAAACTAAAATATTTAGTTGAAAATATATCTGTTTGGTTGAAAATTCAACTATTTTGTTCAATATTTATTTTATTTGGTCAAAAACTTATTGCTGTACCTGATCAAATTCAATCTCTTTAGAAAAATCGTCACTAGCTTCAGGCAAGTTTTGAACCTGATTTTTTTCAAAAGGACTGAAACAGAAGAGCTTCAAATGCTCGCGGGCCGCGACACTGACACCGCACCGCAGTGGAGAGGCGGCGCACGGTCTCGCTAAAATGCCGATATCTTGGGACCTATAAGAGTCTCTATGAATTTTTTTTCTAAAACGAAGGTGATTTCACAAGGAATCATTGTATCGATATTTTAAAAAAATTAAAAGGGGACTCATTCACGAAAAATTAAATCAAAATTTTTTTTACTTTTTTCCCGGAAACTTTTTTTTTCTTATTAATTGTATTACATTCTTCAAATATATTATTTTAACTCTAAAATATCTCAATTTGATCAAAATGCGATCAGCGTTTCCAGAAATATCGATAATTGAAAAAAATTTGACTCCAAAGTTCAACATGGCGTAACTTCCATAATTTTGGAAATTTTTGAAAATCCTTAAGAGCTGAAATTTATTTTGTATAGCATTACAATTTCACGAAATTGTATCAAAATCGAACAACCAACTGCAGATCCTGATATTTCTGACGTGTACTGACCCAATTATAAATATTTTGCAATTATTTAAACAATTTTGTTATTTGCAATTCTCAAACAAAAGTTTTCATTCGCAATTATTTAAACAATTAATATCACTTGTATAGAGAATTGCAAAAATTTATAGAATTCGAGGAATTCAGGGAAGTCAAGGGATTCAAAGAATTTAAGGAATTCAGAGAATTCAAGAAATTCAGGAAATTCAAGAAATTTAGAGAATTCAAGAAATCCAAGAAATCAATTGAATTATGAATATTCAAGGAATTGCAGGGAATTTAGATTATTTGAAGAAATTAACAGTATTCCAAGGAATTTAGAGAATTTCAGGGAATTACGAGTATTTTAACGATTCCAGAGCATTTAGGAAATTCAGAAATTTATAATATTCCAGCAATTCCGGGGATTAAAGTATTTCAGAAAATTCAGAAATATCAACGATTAAATAGAATTCGAGGATTTCTGAGAATGCAAGGTTTTCAGAGACTTCAAGGAATTCAGATATTTTCAGTAAATGAGACAATGCAAGGTACACGAGGATTTCAGGGTTCTTTTCGTTCTATTCGATTAGGATCTGACACTACCCAGTCTTCGACTTATCTTTTCAAATTTTACGATTTCAGAGGCAGAATTATTTGAAACTGAATAAAAATATATTAATGGAAAATAGAAGAAGGAAAATCAAATTTGATAACACCAGCACACAAAAAGAAGTGGTCTGCCCGGCGGACTACACCGGCATATCTATATGTTTTTGGGATCGCTGAATTTGAATCCGGGGTCTAAATACCCAAGTTAGCTCGTATTTAAAAAAAAACCCAAAAATAGACGTAAAATCGACGAAAACAGCGATTTTTCTTGTATATTTTTACAAAAAACCAAGTATTTTCATGCCCGGTGGACTTAACCACCATATCTATGTGTTTTATGGGTCGTTGAATTCGAATCTGGGGTCCAAATATCCAAGTAGGCTCATATTTTTCCAAAAAACGCAAAAATAGACGTAAAATCGACAAAAACAGCGATTTTTCTTGAATATTTTTACAAAAAAAGAAAATATCTTTATGCACGGTGGACTTAACTAGCATATCTATATGTTTTTGGGGTCGCTGAATCCAAATCCGTGGTCCAAATAACCCAGTTGGCTTATATTTTTCCGGAAAACGCAAAAATAGACGTAAAATCGACAAAAACAGCGATTTTTCTTGTATATTTTTGCAAAAAAAAAAAAGATCTTCATGCCCGGTGGACTTAACCAGCATATCTTACTCAATCCAGACCATTGACAGGACAATCCTGTTGTTTGGGTCGAAGATGAAGATCTTATACACTGTATTCAAACTGACAAACAGACACTGCTGAATGTGTGTCTCCGACAGTAAATATCAGATGAATATGCGGGCCAGATGTTGTTTTGTAGAAGTGAACTTCTTTCACCAGAAGTTATTGATACCATCTTGTTCCGCAGCGGAGAAGTTCTTCATACCCCTAAGTGCTTCCTTCATCTCGTTGGCAGCTATTGATGGACATTCCTCCTCAGATGTTATGAGGTTGTCACACAACTTCTTCAAGCGTATGATATGATCAGTATCTTCTTTCAACTCCAGTGTTTTCGGGATGTTGTATACCTCCATCCGAAAATTCTCTAGCTCGTTGGGCTTAGGTTCATTTTTGACAGAAATAGGGTGATCGCTGAAGAGATGCGACGAGTCAGCGAACACCTGTTAATTCTCCCACCTATGTATTCTCCTCCTGGCGTCGGATAATACCAGAATTTTTCAAAAATTTATGATAATTTTGGAAAATTTATGGCAAAATTACCGAAAATTACCGAAAATTTGCGGTGAATTTGTAAATTACCGAAAATGTCCATAAATTTAGGGTATCAAAAGATTTTTGGAAGAGATCCAAAAGTTTTCAAATTTTTTGAAAAATGCTAAATAAAAAAAATTACCGGAAATTTGTGGAAAGTTGATAAATTACTAGAAATTTCAGGTATTTCAATATTTTCGAAATTTTTGGTAATTTATCGGTAATTTATGGCAATTTATCAGTCATTCATGGCAACTTAGTTCTTCGAGCTTGTCCAATCACTATTCGCTACTCATAATCAGTCTCTCAAGCGTCAAATCATAATGAAGTGAGGTTATGATTTCGGCAGTCCTGGAAAGTAATTCTAAGGGTCTATATCATCTCACATGAGGCAAGTCTCTCTTCCGAAAGTCACACCAGGAGCATCTCTCGCCAAGAAATTTTTTGAG
Source organism: Andricus grossulariae (assembly GCA_011634705.1). Taxonomy (NCBI): domain Eukaryota; kingdom Metazoa; phylum Arthropoda; class Insecta; order Hymenoptera; family Cynipidae; genus Andricus; species Andricus grossulariae. The sequence continues at coordinate 143,595,213 of JAABKJ010075445.1, forward strand.
CAGTTCTAAAGACGGCAAAACTGCGTCAAGTTTCTCCAGCGGCATCTCTCACCAAGAAAATTTTCTGAGCAGTTCTGAAGATGGAAAAACTGCGGCAAGTCTCTCCAGCGGCATCTGTTCCCCAAGAATATTTTATATATTGTTTTAATGATGGCAAAACTGCAGCAAGCCTTCCCAGCGACATTTATCGCCCAAGAAAATTTTCTAAGTAGTTCTAAAGATAGCAAAACTGCGGCAAGTCTTTCCAGCGGCATCTCTGGCCAAGAAAATTTTCTGAGTAGTTTTGAAGATGGCAAAACTGCGGCAAGTCGCCCAAGCAGCATTGCTTCCCCCAAAAAACATTTTCTATTTTGTTGTCAAGGAGGTAAAATTGCAGCAAGCCTCCCGAGCAGCATCTCTCCTTAAGAACATTTTCTAAGAAGTTCTACAGATGGCAAAACTGCTGCAAGTCTCTCCAGAGGCACCTGTCGCTAAAAAAAATTTCTGAGCAGTTCTAAAGATGGCAAAACTGCAACAAGTCTCTCCAGCGGCATCTCTTCCTCAAGAACATTTTCTATATTATTTTAATAATGGCGAAACTGCAGCAAGCCTCCCCAGCGGCATTTATGGCCCGTAAAAATTTTCTAAGTTGTTCTTAAGATGGCAAAACTGCGGCAAGTCGCCCAAGCAGCATTTCTCACCCAGAAAAACATTTCCTATATTGTTGTGAAGATGTTAAAACTGCATGAAGCCTCCCGAGCAGTATCTCCCCTCAAGAACATCTTTTAAGTAGTTCTAAAGATGATAAAGCTGCGGCAAGTCTCTCCAGCAGCATCTCTCGCCAAGAAATTTTTTGAGCAGTTCTAAAGATGGCAAAACTGCGTTTTTGGTTGAAATTTCAATTTCTACAGTTGAAAATGATTTTTTATATTGAAAATTAATTTTTTCAAATAAAAATTTGAAAATTAATTTTTTCAACTAAAAATTTAAGTATATTCCATTTTTTAATTTTAGTTGAAAAATTGTTTCATTTGTTCAGAAACTTATTTCTCTAACTAAAAATTAAAATATTTCATTCTTTGTTTAAAATGTATGTTCTTAGTTTAACATTTGTCTTTTTTGATAGAAAATTCATCTTTTTGGTTGAAGATTTACCTGATTGATGAATTTTTTTTGATTTTATTTCAAGATGCATTATTTGAGTTGAAAGTTCTTTTTTGTTCAAATTGAACAAATTTTATAGAAAATATGTTTGTTTTTTTTGTAAAAGTAATTTTTCAACGAAAAAGGTAGCTACTTCATTTTTGCGAGAAAATTGATCTTTTCAAGTTGAAAATTCACTTATTTTGTTAGAATCAATCAATTATTTAGGTAGAAAATTCATATTTTCTCGTTATAAATTCAACTTTGTTCTCAAACATAAGTTGTGTAATTCCTCTCCTAATGAAAGTGAAAATCTCTTTAAAAATTCTACAATCTTTACTTTCTTTTAAGTGAATCATTAATATACCACAAAAGAAAATTTAACAATTTAAATTTCTACCATTTTGAAGATTCAGAATTCAAAATTATGTTTAGATTTTTAAAAGATTTGCAATTCACAGTTCTGCAATTTGGAAGATTTTAAATTGAAATTTACTTAATTTTTAAGGATTATATATTATAAATGTATGTAATTTGATTTTGTTTAAATATTTAATTCAGTTTCAAAGATTTAAAATGGAAAATTCTTTAATTTTTAAGATTTTTAATTAAAGAATCTTCAATATTCAATGTCTGTTATCAATTTTTTTTTAAATAGTTCAATTTTAAGTTACTAAAATTGAAATCTATTTGATTTAAAAAATTTATATTTCAAAGGAGGTATGCAATTTTGAATATTCCTTAAAATATGCAGTTCAATTTTGAAGATTTACAATAAAATGTTCTTGAATTTTGTAGATTTCCGATTTAAAAGTCTTTAATTTTGAAGATTTGCAATTGAGAACTCTTCAATTTTGGAAGATTGATGAAATCGATGGAATTTTAAACGTAAATCATCAAAATTGCAGAATTTATAATTGTAAAACATGAAAATTTTCAATTGTACATGTTTTAAATGACAAATCCTAAATCTGAAACATCGACAATTCAAATTTGTACAGTTTTGAAGAATTACAATAAAAAATTCTTGAATTTTAAATATATGGATTTGAAAATTATTTCATCATTAATACTTATATTTTAAATGAATGGTTATTTTGAAAATATGTTTTAATAGTTCAATTTTTAAGATTTACAACTGAAAATTCTTCAATGTTGACGACTTTCAACTTAAAATTCGTCAATTTAAAATATTTCAAATTAAAGACTCTTTTATCTTTGAGAAGTTGTAGACTCCGGAAGCTACGATCATGGTTTCCTAAAGCAACCAAGCCCGATGCAACTGGAACGTGTTCGTCTTCCACTTCTGCTCCTTCTGTCCTAGAAGGTAAGCAAGAACGGGAAATTTACGCAAGACAACATCGTTCAACACTGTTCCTTGGAATCAGGTTTCTAGCCGCGGATGAACTTACGCGGCAGACGGAACAGTTGAAGATGAAGGTTTCACCTTTGCATACTTTTTTAGAGCTACCAATCTTTGTTGAATCTTATGAGGAACAGTGTCGACGAACCAGATGAAGTGATCCCAGAAGAACAGCCTTTTGCATCCGGTTCGCGATGGAATGAGCCTGACGCTGACAAGCCGGAATCTTGTTGAATCGAAGGTCAACTCTTTTGTTGAAAATTCTCCCTTTTGGATTGAAAATTCATCTTTTGGTATAAAAGTAATCTTTTTTTGGTTGAATGTTAATTATTTTTAATTGAAAATTCTACTATTATATTTTTTATTTGAAATTTATCTCTTTTGGTTGAAAATGTAATTATTTTGTTGAAAATTCAACTATTTTCTTTGAAAAATCAACTATTTGGTGTAAAATTTTGGTAAAAAATGCATCTTTTTGTTAAAAGTTAATTCTTTTGGATTGAAAAGTTTACTATCTTATTCTTGGTTCAGCATTCTTCTCTTTTGGTTGAAAATGTAATTATTTAGTTGAAAATTTAACTATTTTGTTTGAAAAATTTAATTTTTTGTTTTGAAAAATCAACTATTTGGTTAAAAATTCCCAAAGTTTGGTTGAAATTTAACTTTTTATCTGGAAAATTCAACTCTTTTGGTTAAAACTTCTACTGTTTTATTAAAAAATACAAACTACTTGATTGAAAATTTAAATATTTTTTCAAAAAGTAATATTTTTTATCGAAAATCAACTCTTTTGTTAAAAATTTGCCCTTTTGGATTGAAAATTCATCTTTTGGTATAAAAGTAATCTTTTTTTATTGAAAGTTAATTATTTTCCATTGAAAAGTCTGCTATGATGTTTTTGATTTTGAATGTATCTCTTTTGGTTGAAAATGTAATTAATTTGTTGAAAATTCAACTGTTTTGTTTGAAAAATCAACTATTTGGTTAAAAATTCTAAAGTTTGGTAGAAAATTAACTTTTTTCTTGAAAATTCAACTGCTTTGTTAACAATTTAACTACTTGATTGAAAATTTAAATATTTTTTATCGAAAGTCAACTCTTTTGTTGAAAATTCTCCCTTTTGGATTGAAAATTCATCTTTTGGTAAAAAACTCATCTTTTTCGGTTAAAAGTTAATTATTTTTAATTGAAAAGTCTACTATTATATTTTTGATTTGGAATTTATCTCTTTTGCTTGAAAATGTAATCATTTATTTGGAAATTCAACTATTTTGCTTGAAAAATCAACTATTTGGTTAAAAATTCTAAAGTTTGACTGGAAATGAAACTTTTTGTTAAAAATTTATTCTTTTGTATTATAAATACAACTATTTTTTTCAAATTCAAATACTTCCCAGGAAGTTCAACTACTTCATTAAAAATTCATATTATTTTGTTGAAAATTCAACAATTCTGTGAAAATTATCCTTTTTGTCTAAAAATTCAATTACTTGTTTGAAAATCCAACAATTCTGTTAAAAAGTAATAGTTTTTGGTCGAAAATTCAACTGTTTCGTTGAAAATTCGCCCTTTTAGATTGAAAATTTATCTTTTGGTAAAAAATTCATCCTTTTTGGTTAAAAGTTAATTATTTTTAATTGAAAAGTCTGCTATTATATTTTTGATTCGGAATTCATCTCTTTTGAACGATAATTTAATAATTTTGTTGAAAATTAAACTCTTGTAAAAACCATCCCTTTTGATTAAAAATTCTAGTTTTTGGTTGAAAATTTAATTATTTTTGTGAAAATGTATACTTTTTTATTGTAAATTCAACTCTTTTGGTTAAAAATTCTACTATTTTGTTAAAAATTCAACTATTTTGTCAAAAAGTAATATTTTTTGGTCGAAAGTTAATTATTTTAAATTGAAAAGTCTACCATTATCTTTTTGATTTGGAATTTATCTCTTTTGGCTGAAAATATAATTATTTTGTTGAAAATTCAACTATCTTGTTTAAAAAATAAACTATTTGGTTTAAAATGAACTTTTTTCTTGAAAATGTAACTCTTTTGTTTGAAAAATCAACTATTTGGTTAAAAATTCTAAAGCATACTAAAGTAACTGAAATTCACGAAATTAGGTAGCTGAAAACGAAATTCAGTAACTTTTATAGTAAACTTACTAAACACTATCTAACATTCAGAAATGGGATCGGAAAATTACAAATAGTTTCCTAAAAGGTAACGAAAACATAAGATATCTGAACCGAAAGAATTCCGCAGTTATTAACTGCACACACATTGCTTCTCGGTGGTATTCGAAGCGGACAAAGCATGGTGGTTGTGGTCATGGGCGGCAAAGAACTGCAAAAGGTTATGTTGAACTATAAAGAGGCAATAAACCCATTTTCTCCGAAATAGAATGATCTCAAGCGTGAAAAGGATTTGAAATTTACACGGGAAGTAGAAACTGAAAAAAGTGTTGAAAACGCGAGTAAAGGCAACGACCTATAGAAGCTATAGAAGCTCGGTCCATGAGCAAATTATCTTTACAATAAAATAGTTACAAGCTACTGGCATCATCTGCCTCGTAAATGAACTTCTAAAAAGGTACATCAGGACCGCATGTAACTAGCAGCAGCTGCTTAAATGAATAATTAATCCAAGTTTCAATTGAATCGTGAGACCGTTGTTTACGTCAAATGACGACCTCTTGGCTAGATAGGTTATATCTGCAATTTTCAGTCGTTCCGATCGTTCATTAAGGTATTATAAGGATAACATTGTTTTCCGATGATTTTTTTTTCAAAATTGGGACTGTAGATTTATTAGAATGTTATCTCAAGTTTGGTGCAATTAGAAAATGGCTGATCATTTTAAAGTCGAGATAAGTAAAATCAAAAATCGCATCTTATGCACGTAAGGCCTATCGCAAGGTATTGAAAACGTGTGTAACATATTTTAGCATGACGCCTAAACGGTTCTGACAATTTTTTTTCAAAACTGAGACAAGATAAAAGGGCACGTTACAGAGATTCTGCGAAAATTTCAGAACTTTTTTCTATTTCGTTTATGAAGTAGAGCCCTGAAAGTATTCAAGAACAGAGAAGTCCGGTAGGTTGGATAGTTTTACACACATTCAGTTGATCGAAGTGAGTGGAGCGTCTTCAATGGGCTTGTGTGTGTTCTTCGTAAGAATAGCTCCTTGTATGAATTCATCTGTATAATACCTTGATTTTAATATAAATTAGCAGTATATATTTGTCTGAACAATATAAATTATAGTAAGACTATATGTGATAGAAGTTTAAATGTAAATGACTACGTATGTATCTAGGATAAATAATAAACTTAATTAATCAAACGTGTTTATATTAACTTTGTCCATATTTTCTTACTATGGATATTGCAAGGAAAAAATTATAGACAACATATTTTATATTAAAATTAATGAACAGAAAAATGTTTTTATTTCCTTGACATTTTTGGTTATAGTAACTGAAAACTTAAATTGTAACACAATTTTCTAAAACATGTGACTAAAGCTTCATGCAGTGAACGTTGCTAAAATTTCCGTTCTTGTTTAGGAAAATTCAGAAACGGTTCCTGCATAAAGCTTTAGTGACGCGTCTCTGAAAATTCCTTCAGAAATTTCTAACAATGTTTATATAGAAGAAATTGAAATTTGTATGGAGACCTGAAAATGGAAAAAAAAATCTAGAAGCTCTGAAAATTATAAATAATTTTTTTTAGTATTGAAAAAACATTTTCATATTGAAAATGTACTTCTAAAAAAATCCAGAAGATCAGATAACAAAAAGTCAAATAAAAAATCTAACAAAATGTTTGCCTATTATTTTTTTTCCTTCCTTGTGTCGTCTTCCAAAACATTATTTTTACATTCTCATCTCAATTAGAAGGTATTGGTTTTATGTGAAAAATGGCTTTCGCGGATTCCATCAAATGTCCCCTAACCTCAATGTCCCTACTTTCCGTCCCCCAACGTCCTATACTTTTCCTCTGCTCACCACTTATACTTTTCCTTCCCTCATTTGCCCTGATTTTCTCTTAATTTCCCCAATTTCCCTCCCTTCACTTTCATTTCTGATCTCCCTTTACTTTTCCTACTTTCCCTCCCTTCACATCCCCTCCTTTCCCTCTCATTACTTCTCTTACTTCCCCTCCCCTCACTTTTCCTACTTTTCTCCCCTTTACTTTCCCTACTTTTCCTCCTTTCACTTCTCCTGCTTTCCTTCCCTTCGCTTCATCTAAATTTCTTTCCCTCACTTTCCCTACCTTTCCTATTTACTTTTGTTCACAGTACTTTCCTTACCTTTTCTTCCCTCACTTCCCTTACTATTTCTCCCCTACTTTTCCTGCCTTTACTTTTCCTTCCTTGACTTGCCCTACTATTCCACCCCTTACTCTTCCTAATTCCCCCTACCCACCTCAATTACCCTACTTTCCTATCCCTCACTACTTTTCCTCCCCTTACTTCCCCTAGTTTCATTCCCTCCACTTCGCTTACTTTCACTCCATTCACTTATTTCACTTATCCTCCTATTACTTCCCCCATATTCCCTTTCTACTTTCATCAGCTGCACTTCACATACTTTTTCTCTCCTCACTTTCCTGCTATTGCTTCCCGGCTTTTACAACCTCTGCTTTCCCTCCTTTCAATTTGCCCAATTGTTTCCCCTTCACTTACCCTCCTTTTCTTCCCTTCACTTCCCCTACTTTTCCTCTCCTCACTTCTCCTACTTTCCTTCCCCTCGCTTCTCCTAAATTTCCTCCCCTCACTTTTCCTACCTTTCCTAGCACTTTCCTTACCTTTCTCTCTCACTTCTCGTACTATTTCTCCCCTACTTTTTCTCTATTCACTTGCCCTACTATTGCACCCCTTACTCGCTCTAACTTTACTCCCCTTAATTATCCTACTTTCTTATCCCTTACTCCCTCTACTTTCCCTACCCTCACTTTCCCTACTTTTCCTCCCCTAACATCCTATACTTTTCCTCTGCTCACAACTTAGACCTTTCCTACCCTCATATGCCCTAATTTCCTCTCAATTTCCTTAATTTTCCACCCTTCACTCTCATTTTTTTCCCCTCCCTTCACTTTCCCTACATTTCCTCTCCTCACTTCCCGTACTTCCCCTTCCCTCACTTACCTTACTTTCCCTCCTCTCACTTCCTCTAATTTTTCTCCCTTGACTTGCCTTACCTTTCCACCCCTCACATCTCCTACCATTAATGCCCAATTTTTCCTCCGTCACTTTCCCTTTCTTCACTTGTCTTACTTTCCCTTCCTTCACATCCGCTCCTTCTCCTCTTAATAATGCCCTTACTTTCCCTACTTGTTTCCCTTCACTTCCCCTACTTCTCCTCTCTTCACTTCTCCTACTTTCCTTCTTCTCGCTTCACCTAAATTTCTTCCCCTCACTTTCCCTACCATTCCTATTTACTTTTCTTCACAAGACTTTTCTTACCTTTCCTCCCCTCACTCCCCTTACTATTTCTCCCCTTCTTTTCCTCCCTTCACTATCCCTCCATTCACTTGCCCTACTATTCCATCCTTAATCACCCTAGTTTTCCTCCCCTATATTACCCTACTTTCCTATCCCTCACTCCTCTACTTTTCTTCCCTTACTTCCCCTAGTTTCATTCCGCTAACTTCGCTTACTTTAACTCCCTTTACTTATCCCACTTATCCTCCTTTCACTTCCCCCATATTCCCTCCCCACTTTCATCACCCGCACCTCACTTTCTTTTTCTCCCCTTACTTTCCTGCCACTGCTTCTCTACTTTTAAAACCCCTACTTTCCAAAAAAAAAAAAAAAAAAAAAAAAAAAAAAAAAAAAAAAACGAATTCTCCGCAAAATTTATAAATGTTTCACTAAAAGATATATTGGCAACTAAAATGATGAATCTTCAATTGGAATAGTTGAATTTTAAACTAAGAAGATAAATTTTTTAAACTAAAATGATAAATCTTTAACTAGAATAATTGAATTTTTCGAATCTTTAACAAAAAGATTAATTTCTACCAAAAATATGAATTTTTAACTAAAAAAAAATTCAACCAAAAACTTAATGGTTAAATTTTTCGTTGAAAAAATTAATGTTTAGCAAAAGAGATGAATTTTCAAATAAAATGATGGAATATTCAAATGATGAATCTTTAACTGGAATAGTTGAATTTTAAACTAAAAAGATGAATTTTTAACTAAAATGATGAATCTTCAACTAGAATAATTGAATTTTAAAGAAAAACATTCAATTTCCAACCAAGAGGCTTCATTTCTACAAAAACATACGAATTTTCAACTAAGAAACATAATTTTTTAAACAAAAATTCAATAGTTAAATTTTTAGTTAAAAAAATTAATGTTCAACCAGAGATCAATTTTCAACTAAAATGATGGAATATTCAAATGGAATAGTTACATTTTCAGTTAAAAATAATATAATTTTCAAACAAAGTGATGAATTTTCAACTAAAACGATGAATCTTTTACCGCAATAGTTGAATTTTGAACTGGAAAAATGAGTTTTCAACTAATATAATGGAATAGTTACATTTTTAGTTTAAAAAACACTAATTTTTGACCAAAGGTAGCAACTAATTTTCAAACAAAATGATGAATTTCCAACTAAAATGATAAGTCTTAAACTGAAATAGTTAAATTTTCAATACAAAGATTAATTTTCAACCAAGTAGATTAGTTTGTACTAAAAAATACGAATTTTTAACTAAAAAAGTTAATTTTTGAAGCAAAAATCGAATAGTTACATTTTAAGTTTAAAAAAACTAATTTTTGACCAAAAAAAACTGATTTTCAAACAAATAATTACATTTTCAAACAAAGTGATGAATTCTCTACTGGATTAGTTGAATTTTCAACTAAAAAGATGAATTTCAAACTAAAATGAAAGTTTTCAACTGGAATAGTTAATTTTTTTTTAAAGATTCATTTTTAACCAAAAAGACTCATTTCTACCAAAAAATATGAATTTTCAGCTAAAAAAGATTATTTTTTAACCAAAATTTGAATAGTGAAATTTTCAGTTAAAATTAATATTGTTCAAACAAAGTGTTGAATTTTCAAGTACAATGATGAATCTTTAACTGGAATAGTTGAATTTTGAACTAAAAAGATGATTTTACAACTGAAATAATGAATATTTTAATAGAATAATTGAATTTTCGACAAAAACATTGATTTTCAATCAAGAAAATTATTTTTTCTACCAAAAAATACGAATTTTTAAATAAAAAAGATTATTTTTCAGCCAATAATCGAATAGTCAAATTTTCAGTTCAAAGAGTTAATGTTGAAGCAAAAAAATCTTTCAAGCCCTATTAATTTCTAACGAAAGAAGTGACTAATGACCATTGATTACAATAAAATTTGAGTGAATTTAGAGAAATTTACGGGAAATATGAGTAGAATTACATAAAATTCATTAAAAAATCAAGCTGAATTAAAAAGCAATAAAGTAAATTAAAAAGAATTCAAAAACATGAAGAAAATTAAATTGAGTAAAATTGAGTGAATTTAGAAGAATTCAAAAGAACTCTGAAATTGTGATAATTTAAAATTGCCGAAATTATTCAATTACTGATGCATCAATTTCAGAAAGTTTAATTTTTATCTTGTTTTATTTTAAAATCAATTTTTGTTGTAACTAGTTAAAACTAATTCTAACTAGTAAAAACTAATTTCAACTAGTCAAAAACTAGTATTAACTAGTTTTTGACAAGGTTTTATAAGTACACAAAACCAGTTTTGACTAGTCAGAAATAGTTTCAACTAGTAAGGAGTAGTTTTAACTCTTTAAAAATTGTGTTAACTAGTCAGAATTCGTTTCAACTAGAAAAAACTACTTTTAACTGGTCAAAACTTGTTTTAAGTAGTAAAAACTAGTTTTTATTAGTCATAACTTGTTTTAAACAGTCAAAAATAGTTTCTACTAGTCAAAACTAGTTGTAAGTAGTTTGAACTATTTGTAACTAGTAAAAACTAAATTTAACTAGTCAAAACTAGTATTAAATAGTTTTTTTTTTAGATTTATTTTTATCTAATAAAAACCATTTTTAACTAGTCAAAAATAGTTTCAACTAGTCAAAAAAATTTTACCTAAAAAAATAGTATAAACTAGTGTTAACTATTTAAAACTCATTTTAACTAGACAAGATTTATTCTAACTATTAAAAACTAATTTTAACAAGCCATAAATAGAAATAACAAGTTTTTAATTATTTGTTTTCACTAGTAAAAACCAGTTTTACTAGTCAAAAATAGTTTCAACTTGTCAACATTTTTTTTTAACTAGTAAAAAGTAGTTTTAACGAGTCAGATTTTGTCTCAACTAGTCAGAATTTGTTTTAACTAGAAAAAAATTAGTTTTAACTGGTCAAAATTTGTTTTAAGTAGTAAAAACTAGTTTTATTACTTATAGTAATACTCTTTTTAACTATTTAAAAGTTGTTTTAACTAGTAAAATTTGGTTTCAAATATTCAAAACTTATTTTAAGTAGTAAAAACTAATTGTAACTAGTAAAAAATAATTTTAACTTGTCAAAACTAGTATTAACAATTTTTTTTCAACTCTGTTTTAACTATCAAACCCCAGTTTTAACAGGTCAAAAATATTTTCAGCTAGCCAAAATTTTTTTAACTAGTAAAAAGTAGTTTTAACTTTTTAAAACTTGCTTAACTTGTCAGAATTTGTTTTAACTAGAAATAAATAGTTTTACCTAGTCAAAATTTGTTTAACTAGTAAAAACTAGTTTTAACTAGTCGAAAATAGTTTCAACTAGTTAAATTTTTTTTTAACTAGTAAAAAGTAGTTTTAACTTTTTGAAACTTGCTTAACTTGTCAGAATTTGTTTTAACTAAAAAAAAATAGTTTTAACTAGTCTTAATTTCTTTAACTAGTAAAAACTAGTTTTAACTAGTCAAAAATAGTTTCAACTAGTGAATTTTTTTTTTACTAGTAAAAAGTAGTGTTAGCTAGTCAGAAATTGTTTTAACTAGAAAAAAATAGTTTTAACTAGTCAAAATTTCTGTAACTAGTAAAAACTAGTTTTAACTAGTTAAAAATAGTTTCAACTAGTCAGAAGTTCTTTGGACGCGATCCTTAAAAATCTCGATCAGTGATGATAAACAAATAGTTTCTTTTAAGCAGTTACTTTTTTTGGTAACGAAATTACTTTCCAAAAGAAAATATAATAGAAAATTCAGTATCAGAGTGTCTAATCTAATCAAATCCTGGAAAAAATGCCCTGAAAATTCCATGTTTTTTCCAGGTAGGGGAAACCTCTCTACAGTGGATAATTCAACCTACAGGGGATAATCATTATTTCAGAGCACAAATAAAAGAAAAAAAATTATTTCTCATTTTAATTTGTGAACACGTATAGTGTTTAAACTATTAATTAAATTATTTAAATTATTTTACACATATATACATATATATTTTAAAAAATTTTTTTTTATTTATATATATTTTTAATATTATTATATATATTATATACTTTGAACATGTACATATAAAAATTCCTAAATTTGGATGATTTTGAAGATCCATTCTAAAGTTTTTAAATTCGAAGTTCTGCAATTTTGAAGAGTTACAATTTAAAATTTTTAACTGTAAAACATAAAACTTGCATAATTTTTAATTGTGAATTTCCAAAATTAAAAACTCTTTAATTCTAAAGATTTACAGCTCATAGTTCGGCAATTTTTAAAATTTTTTATTTCAAAAATATAGAATTGTAAATCATACAATTTTCAAGATTTATATTTAAAAGATATGTAATGTTATTAATTATACATTTGCAATTCAAAATTCTTAAATTATGAACAGTAAAAATGACAGGTTTGATTTATTATTTTCTGTTAAAAAATGTGGATCAATAATATAAAATAGAAAACATAGAATTATTTTCGTAAATATATATTATTATATATTTTTTGCTTTCTCTTTATTATTATTTAAATTATTATAAATAAATTGTACTAATTGTACAAATTTGGCTAAAGCAATTTTTTTATCATTTTAAATATTATAAATTACCTAAAATACAGGACTTGGTTCTCAAAAATGTTTTTCAAAGAAAATGTTGAAACTTGAATCATCATTTGCATAAACAATTAAAAAGTGGTTAATGTATTCTTCCTATACACACTTTAAAAAAATAATTGTATGTGTTCTATTTTATACTATCTTTTTTGAAGTTATCGAAAAAAAACTGCTTGAGCAAATAAAATTTTTTTTAACAAATAGAAATTTGTTAAACATTAGAAGAAATGTATTGAAATGATGTATTTACTCAACAAAAAGTAGCATAGGATACCAATTTGAAAAAGAAGTGGACATATCTGGCTCGATTTTTAGAAATTTTGAAAATAAATAATAATTAATTGGTTAAATAATGACATGTTTTCACCAAATTTAATACCTCAAACAATGACCAACATTTTATTCAGAAAATACGATTATTTTTTACATTTTTTTTTGTAAAGAATTGTTTGAATGAGTTACATTTATTTAAACAATTAAAAATTGTTTAAAATGTCATAGGAGATATTAAAATTGTCCATTAGTAATTATCTGTATGAAAAAAGATGACAGAAGTTCCTGAAAATTAACAATACTACGTAAAAATGTAGTTTTTTCCTATTGAACAATTACAATTTTTTATGGAAAACTAGAAAAATTTTAAACTGTAACAAATTTTTTAAATTTAAAAGAGAAATCTGTTGAAAAATTATCCTCTTCCAATGAAAAAAATTGTAACCTTTCGAACTCAATAAAAACCTTGAAAGTATAAAATGTACTGCCAATTTAACAAAAATTAAAATTTCCCCAGTTTAAGCTTAATAAAAATGTTAAAAATACAATACTTCCCATTCTTCCACTCAATCAAAATTAAAAACCAAGAAAGTTCCTCTTGCGATTGGGGAAAAAAATTAAATACCAAAATTTATTTCATTTATTTTAATTTTGGACGTTTAAAATTAATAATTTTCAATTATTATTTAACGTTACAATAAAAATCGTAACGTTAGAAGTATAAATGTTGCACTCTGCAATTTTTACCATTAATGGCTTTCTATTTCAATCAATTCAGTTTCAAATTGTTTAGTTTTGAATATTTGATTTATAACTGCTAATTTTGAAATTTTTTAATTAAAAATTTCAAAGAACGTGTTAAGAATTGAATATGTTAGACAGAAACAATATTTAAATAGGATTTTGATTTGAATAAAAGCGTTGAATTGTGAATGTATTAATTTCAAGTTATTTCCACATTAAAAATATTTTATAAAGTTTCACTCAGACATTTCAATTTGCTTAATTATTAGGGCTTTCGTATTGAAACAGTTCAGACTAGGTCACGTTAACAATTTCTCAATATGGCCTTCTTATTGTTTCAATAAAGTTAAAAATATTACACCATCACGTCGTTTTATTAAGCTTTCCTATTTGTCACGTTTTCCATGTTTATAACTTCTTATTAAATTATTATATACCATTCGAAATAAGTTTTTTTTATCAAGCAATTAGTTTTCCACTATTTATTTTCAAATTTTAAGCACTATTGTAGTACATTAGGACCTGAGGAAAATTGTCTGCAGGCAATACCATGCTGAAAAAAATCATGCGAATGGAAAGCTCTAATTATTAAAAAAAGCAACAATTTTCAAATGCCTGTAGACCTCAAAAACTAAAAAAAATTCAATTTTTTGTCTCAACTCTAATGGATGTCTTAAATGATGGTCTCAATCATTTTTTATTCATTTGTTGTTACGAATCAAAAAATGCATCAAAATATGAAGATCATGGTTGGACTTTTTTGCTGTCTCTTGGATTATATTTTGAAAAAATCGAAGAACGTTTTAAAATTTTTTAAAATTTGACCACCGTACACGATAAAAAAAAAAGAGAAAAACGCGTTGCGTAATGTATGAACGATCTCCGATCGATTTTGCTCGATTTTTCAAAATTTTATTTTTGCGGGTCTATTAACAATTTTAGGGGCCGACTTAATAGAAATTTTAAAACTGACAATTCGGACCAACCTGATGTCGCAAGTCTCTTTGCGGTGATAAGTTTAACAAGAACGTAATGAAAAATTCTGATTCTGCCCGCAAAAATAGAACATGTTGAATCTTTTGCTTTACTGTGAAATATTATTTCATTATTTTTACTGACGTCATGCTCTTTTAAGTAAAATGGTGAAATTAAAATTGAATTCTGTTTTATTATATTGCGGTTAATTTAGTTTATGATAATTTTTCAAAACATTCAATTTTATGGAAGAAATTAAATGGCGTTGGAATCACCCAAAGCTGAATGTTTAAGTTAGACCTCTAATTTCTTTTTGCGTTAACTGTCATTCACTACTGTAAATACAGTAACAGAGAAATACAAAAATTAAAAAGCGCAAGGTTGTTGATGTCAAAAGATTTCTCAATGGAATTGCCTCTAAGGTATACAGCTCAATAAATAAATATTCCGTTAGTATTCT
The DNA here is from genome assembly GCA_011634705.1 of Andricus grossulariae. NCBI lineage: Eukaryota > Metazoa > Arthropoda > Insecta > Hymenoptera > Cynipidae > Andricus > Andricus grossulariae. The sequence goes on from JAABKJ010075445.1 coordinate 143,610,219, forward strand.
CGCTTTATATACCACAAGATGTACCTCCACTTTTTCAGGAAGATTGTTAAATGTGGCAATTGCGATTATATTTGATAAACACTGCATGTATTCTCAGCTGGTGAAAGAATTGCGTTATCATAATAATGTGATAAATAATTACAAGACAAAATACCAAGTTGGCTTCACTTACACGTTTTTATATATTCAGGTGAGAGGGGTAAATCAATGATTTTTCTATGCTGTCATCGATTTTATTACCTACTAACCTACTAATATTAGTATTAATACTGAATGCACTCAACTCCCAATATAAGGACGGCTTCGGGCATGATTTGCATTGGCCTTGATCTTAAATCGGGGGAATCCAAACATACACAGTCAGGGCCTCATGAATAATTTCTTTTGGATTTGGACGCATGCTAACAGCTGACGCAACTAACGCGCTAAGAGTAGGGGAGACCGGGGTTGGTTGGCCAATGGGGCAGGTTAATTTAATTGTTGAATGTCATACTATTTTTGCTCAAATTGGACAACCAGCCAATCCGTCACATCACTGTAAAAAAATCTGTCGCCCTTTGAAAAATGAATATAAATACATGGACAAATTCTCAGTCCAAGCCAAGCGATTGCATTTTCATACAGTGGAAACCAAATTCTATTCAATTTACAAGGGAAGTCAAAAAAAATTGTACGTAAAAAGTTGGTCAACCAGCCCCGGTCTCATCTACTGTTTAAAATTTTGAACTGCTTCTACTTTGGCTGGGTTAGGTTTCACTCCTTCTGCTGTAATTAAGTGTCCTAAGTATTCGAGCTCGGGTCTGAGATACTCACACTTGGAGGGTTCTAATTTTAGTTGAAGTTGTTTGATTCTTTCTAGAACAGTGACTAAATTTCTATTATGTTCTTCCATGGTTTTCCCAATTATCACGATGTCGTCAATATAGACGAAGCATTCTTTTCCTATAAGTCCTCTAAAAGCGTTGTCCATCATTCGTTGGAATGTGGCCGGAGCGTTTTTGAGGCCAAAGGGCATTCTGTTGTATTCGTAATGTCCTTGAGAGGTAGAGAATGCTGTATATTTTTTTGACTCTTCTAACATGGGGATTTGGTGAAATCCGGCACTCATGTCAAATGCTGAGAAATATTTTGCTTGTCCGAGTTGATCTAGGATATCGTCTATTACTGGTAAGGGATAGGCATCCTGATCTGAATCCTTGTTTAGTTGTCTATAGTCGATAACCATTCTGAGTTTATTCCCTTTTTTAGGGACTACCCATAAAGGTGAGTTGAAAGGTGATTGCGAGTGTCTAATTATTCCTTTTTCTAGAAGTTCTTGGGTGTGTTCTAGGGTAAATTTCCTGTGAGCTTCGGGGAGCTTGTGCGATTTTAAGTTGACTATTTTGCCTGAATTTAGCGTGATTTCGTGGTATGTTAATGTGGTGCAGGGTAGAGGGTCTCCGGGTAAGGTAAACACTTCCTGATACGTATGAATGATCTTGCGTATTTGACATCTTATACTCGGTTCGATGTGAGATAACTGCAAGATTTTTTCAAGTTCCATGATCCTGGTTGATGTTTCGTCTGATGTCTTTTGCTTCTCGCTTCCTTCTTTTTTCTGAGTCTCGTCTCGAGACTGTATTTTTAAAATTTTCTCCATTTTGATTGTTTCTGGTATCAAAACGGGTTTTGTGGAATAGTTATTAATCGGTACACGAATTTTGTGGTTTTTTATGGTGTAAATTCCATCAGGGATTAGTTCATTTTCTTCTATCCAAACATTTCCGTCTTCCTCTACTGCTTCTATTCTGCAGATTTTTGCGGTATTTTTAGCGATGTAGTTGCCATTCTTATAGAGCGGTATTTTTATGTCATCTAAAATTAGGAATTTTGATGTTATGGCGTACCTTTGATATTTTTTAAAGAAAGGTAGACCAATGATTCCGGCTTCTGGTAGAGGAAAATCGTCATCTACTATATGAAACAGATGTTTTTTCTTTGCGTATGGTATATAGGCCGCTTCTGATGACTGGTGTCTGTCATTGCCCATTGCAAATTTCTTACGGAATTTTATTTTTTCGAATTTGTCAGGTAATTCACTCTCTTTTATAATGTTAATTGATGCTCCTGAGTCAACTAGTAAGTTGTATTCTCTGCCATCTCTTCTTCTTCCTCTAATGGATAATAATTGTCCACATACTGTTGAGACTCGGCTGAGTCCTCGTACTGTATCTGTTCCATTATTTCCTCTTCCGTCATTTGGCTGCTGTCTATTATATTGTCTTCTTGTTCTCGAATTGTCCTTATCTGGGGTGGCCGTTTGAAAGATGGACCGTATTGAAAATTTGTGGGTCTCGCTGAACACTGTGCTGCAAAATGGCCAAGGTTTCCACATTTGTGACACTTCATTTTTGTACGGTCGGCCAGTGCGATGTTCTGGTTAGGAACTCGTGGCGTCGTGTTTGCTTGAGGTCGTTGTATGTGTGGTGGTGTGGGTCGGCGTATACTAGCACTCATTGGGGGTCGTGAAACTATCCGTTGCTGTGTCGACTGGGCTTCTTTAAACCATATCTCGGATTCTATCGCCATTACTTTTTGATAGTCCTACAAGATTCTCATGATCACTTTTAGAGTTTTCTTGAAAAATCGAAAATTCAAATTTTATTAGCACATAACATAATGAATCATTACATTCTCAGCATAATGAGAAGGTATTGGTTTTATGTGGAAAATTACTTTGGCGGATTCCATGAAATGTCGACGTTTTGAGGCCCCTTGAGGCAGAAAAAATAGATTTTACGTCGGTGTCTGTCTGTCTGTCGTTGTCGTCGTCGTTGTCGTCGTCGTCTGCATACGGGATAATTTTTTAGGACTATTAAAACAACCTTTTGAATTTTCTTGAAAAGTCGAAAAATCTAAATTTGTCATCAATAATTTCTTGATATGAAGCGTAATTTTGTTTTAATCGTAAAAGATAACATGCAATGTAAACAAATTAAATTTAGTTGAAAAGCGACACAAGGTACGAAAAAAATTAATCGATAAAAGTTGTTAACCCAAAAAGAATCTACAAGTTTGCTATTAGTAATTATTAGATGGGACGTGACGACATTCTTTTAATCGTAAAATATTAAAAAATTTAATTTTTGGAAAAACGGCACAAGACACGAAAAAATTTTAAAAAAATTTGTTTTATCAAAAAATATCTTCAAATAGTTCATGAACTTTTGTTATAAACATATTTTGAAAATGAAAAAATTCACATTTTGGAAAAAAGGACATATGCTACAATAACATTTTATTTAACAAAATTTTTCGCCTAAATAATATCTACAAATTTGCTTAGAACCACCTGACGCTATGATGCGTATTGAGTAACAATTTTTTCTAAATAGGATACGCTTTTCTCAAATTATAGGAGCAAGACAATGAAAATACTTTTATTTCAATGCCAATGCATGTTATGAATTGTAATAAGATAAATTTGTTGAAATGATACATTTTTCAGGGTAGCTGAGAATAAAATTTAATGCAAAATAAGAAATAAATATTAAAGTAATCATGGCCGAATTCATTTCCAATCGGGCAGGCTGTGCGAGCTCAAGTCACAGAATAATTTCAGCACGAAATATGTTGCTTCTCAAAGGATTTTAGACGACACGTATTTCACCGATTAGATGAGATTTTTTTTTTTACAAACTTAGGAGTATTTGTATTAAAAAAATTGAAAACGTGGACTACCAAAAAATTGTAAACATTTTCGTTAAAAGTGTGATATTTTTTAGCTATCATAGGTATTAATGTTTTTCTTTCAGATTCTGACAATATTTTTCATTCTCTTTTGAAATCCATTGGTAAAATTTAAAAAAGTTCCAAAATTGACGAAGTGGTGTCGGTTTTTCTTAAAAATTTCAAACCTAATTTTCTCAAAAGCCCCAGCGTTTTTTTTTCTCTTGATTTTTTGTTAGTTGGTACTAATATGGTGAATACATTTCAGTAAAGTTTATCTTGTGCCCGCGTCTCAGAGAGGAGAAAGAATTTTTTTCTTCTGAAAAATGAAAATTCACGATTTTTGCAAAAAGAAGACAAGATATGAAAAAAGTTAAAGATTCAAAGTTATTTCTTTAAAAAAGTTCTACAAAAAAGTCCTCTTTCACTTTTTTCTGTCTTGAGTTATTATTGAACTATTCTCTAAAATATGAATAATAACAATTTTCCGCTGTCATGAATAATCAAATAGGATGTAAATCAACAGGAAGAACAAATTTTTCTACGCAATTTTTTCCTAAAAGTTCAAATATTCTAAAATAATATTCAATATTGTACTATTACATTTTCTTATTATTTCATCAATGTCATCACACGCATTATTTCTGACGGAGCTCCAGCTCATTTCAAGAATCGCTACGAATGTTTTGAATTTGAAAAGTCATCATACAGCCGAAGGAATTTTGGTGCCGTTACGTTGACGACACTTTTGTCATCTGGAGACATGGACTAGATGAACTACACAAGTTCTTCGCTTTCATCAGTCAATTGCACCCTAATATCAAGTTCACGATGGAAATTGAACAAAACGGATAATTGCCTTTCTGTCTGCAATCTGCAATCGGTCATCAATTCCCTTGTATACAGAGCTGTCTCCATAACAGATGAAGATAACTTACAAAATGATTTACAAAATGTTAAACAAATCCTAATACAAAACGATTACACAAACAAGCAAGTTGAGGAAGCAATAAGAAAATACACTAAAAAAAAAGTCAACCGAACCCACTAAAGAAAGAAAGAGAAAAAAGACAATCATCCTACCCTACATTCAAGGTATCACGAAACAAATAGAAAGAATTCTCAACAAACACAACATGAAAGATGATTAAGGCGGGTTCTAACCCAAGATTCCTACCTGACCGACATCAGGAAGATTCTAGCTGTAGTGTTTCGTGTCCGTACTAAATTTTTCTAGAAAAGTGGTTCATGTTCGTGCTAAGCTTCTGGAACATTTTCGATGGGTCCTGATGACGTCATCATGCATGCCTACCTTACCGACATACTTGATTAGTATTAGTGCATGTCTGTGTGAGGTAAGCCTGTGTGCGTGTGTCTGTGTGAGGTTGACATCGAGACCGTTCTAGAACATTCCATGATGACTTCACAGAGTAATATCGCGCAATTCTGCAAGTCAAAAGAATGTAACAAAAGGTTCAAGGTTATTTCTTATCTCAAGAATTTTTTCGCGTGAATACTTTCAAGGTTATACTTTGCTTTGTCCTCATATAGTTATTTCAAGGATGATTTATTGCTTCCTTACAGATAAAATATTTATTTAATGCGCAAAAAGGTGCAGGTGTACAGATGAAATTTGATACGGAGGGCTATGTATGACATCCTGTTTTGGCTATCTAAATTTGATTTATTGCTTCCTTATAGTAGATAACATATTCAACATTCTTCTAGAACATTCTTGATGACGGTATCAAATTAAACTGCGCAATTTTTTTTTTGTAAACAAGTTCAAGGTTTTTTTCATGACGCATTACATTTTGCGTTGTAAAAACGTGTTGATTACAATCTAGAATCTTCTAGAACTAAAGGCTAAAGAGGAAGATGAAATTAAAATGAAAAAATATTTGAAGCCAATCGAATAATATAGGTAAGGGAGTATCTAAAAGAATAAAGCATTTCTTATGGTAGATTATGTAGCGAGTGAGGACTCGAGATAAAATCCAGACTTGTTTAAAAGTTTTGATTTTAGAAAACATTGAATGCACTGACCGTCCAGGTCTGCATACATTTCATTATACTCTGCTTTCGTTCTCTAGAGATCACTTCTTTTACTGCTCGCAAAAGTTTGCTTTCTTAGCTGAACCACAACGTTTGAAAATCATTCTTTTGCTATATGATAGGTCCGTCATTTGCGTTGCCAAAAAAAATTACATCCCAAACGTATTGATTATTATGTAGAATCTTCCAGAACTCAAGGATAAAGAAGAAGATGAAATTAAAAAATATTTTAATCCAATCGAATAATATAGGCAAGAGAGTATCTAAAAGCATTTCTTATGGTAGGTTATGTCCCTGGGATTCTTACCGCTTTATTCGGGTGTCGAGTAACGAGCGAGCGAGGGCTCGAGATAAAATCCATACGTGTTTAAAAGTTTTTATTTTAGAAAACATTTGATGCACTGGTCGTCTAAGTCTACATACATTTCATTAGACGCTGCTTTCGCTCTCTAGAGATCACTTCTTTTTACTGCTCGCAAAAGTTCGCTTTCTTAGTCGAACCACAACGTTTGAAAATTACTCACATTTAATTCAATTCCTAACGTTGATGATGGAAACAATAAATTTTACATTGGTGATCACGTTGTGACTATATCCCCTGACAGCTATGAAATTGAAGATATTGATATATAAGATATATATATACAGGTGTCTCAAGCGAATGAAAATTATTCTATTGTTATAGTACCAAGTAGCAGTGGTGAGATTGAGAAATATATGCAAAATAATCTAGAAATTAAAGATATGATAGTAATTCTCAGCCCTAACAACAATAATTCACGCATTAAAATCAAGAGCACTCGTGAAGTTAATTTTAAACCTAAAGATTCTAAGGGTCAATTGTTTGTATTTGAACCACGTGTTCTTCCGGCTAACAAACTGCATGCATCAAATCTACCAGTAGCCATTCTTAAGGTCAATGCTCTCAGAGTTGAGTGTAATATAACAGCTGGAGTATATATTAACATTCGCAAAGTTCACACAATTCATGAATTCTTTCCAACTGTCCCACCAGGATATAAGATCGTAGAAGTACCATCGCACGTCATTTACCTTCCGATTGCCGTGAAGACAATACATCATATTCAGCTCCGCATAGTGGATCAAGACGGAGACTTGGTAAACTTTCGAAGAGAGACTATAACGATTCGATTGCACGTCAAATCAATGTGATGAGTTTTGTTTATAATCATAAAGTGGGTGGAAGTTATATGAGCAAGCCACCATGCGAGAAAATAATCAGTCTTCAATCAGCTCGCAAGAGGTTGACATCTTAGAGAGTGCGTATTCTGAAAGAACTAGGTCTCAGAGTGATACCTTGTCAAGAAAGAAGAAAAAGCGAGCATTAATTTATATATTTTTTATTTGTTGTTGCCGCTGCTATAAAGATGGAAGAAATACTGAATATTCTAGCTCCAGTTAGCTACGATGAATCTTTAGCACACTATGAGATTCATTCTCATCAGCCTTATGCTTCGTCATCATTTAACAATAGTGATGAGATTCGAATTGCAATGCAACATCAAGATTCGTACATTCTTCCAAGTAAAAGCTCATTGCATGTACATGGAAGACTTGTCAAATCTGTTGGAACTAATGTGACAGTTACATGTTTGGTTAGCAATGCCATCTGTTTTTTATTTGATGAAATTCGTTATGAATTGAACGGTATTGAGATTGACCGATGTAAAAATGTCGGACTTACCAGTACCATAAAGGCGTACGTTTCTCTAACTCCGAATCAGCTTAATCTGCTGAGAATGCAGGCTGGCCTGATGCAGATTTAACTGCTAAAATTACAAATGAAGGTGGATACTTTGATGTAACCATACCACTCAGCACGATCCTCGGCTTTGCTGAATATTATGAAAAGATCATTGTGAATGCTAAACATGAACTCATCTTAACGATATCACGTAATGACTTGAATGCTGTAATGCAAAGTGTACAAGAATATCCTGAAGAATTAAAAATTTTACTTAATAAAGTGGAGAGGATGGTTCCCTACTTATTTGCTGGAGATCGTCACAAGCTACAATTGTTGAAATTTATTGAGAAGGATCCAATCATAACACGGAATTTTCGAACGTGGGAAATGTATGAGTATCCTCTAATTTCTGTTACACAGAAACATGTGTGGACTGTGAAAACATTAACACAGATAGAAAAACCACGATATATTATTCTGGCTTTTCAAACAGGTCGAAAAAATTAACGTAAAAAATATGCCAACATTTTCGATCATTGTAGCATTACAAGCGTAAAACTTTTCTTAAATTCTCAAAGTTATCCATAGGGTAATTTAAATCTAAACTTTGATCAAAATCAATTTGCTCTATTGTATGAGATGTATGCTAATTTTCAATCTTCATACAACATTCAAAAATGTGATTTCTTCACTTCTACAAACTCATAATATATTTTTATATTTGCGATATGCATTCACACTTAGAAATTTGATAAATATTTAGTCAAATGTTAATGATTTTTATCTTTTACGTAGATGTGACCATGTGACAGGCAGAAGGAACGGGATTTTCGATATTAAAATTTAATTGTAAAACGATTTGAAAAAAAACTTATGTCAACTTGTCCTATGTCACTAAATAACTTTTAAAAAATTCTGTTAGCACACGAAAGAGTATTTTTTTTTAAATTGCATTCTTCTAAAAACAATACATTTCAGTTTCCTCCTCTCAAACCTTGCAAGAAATTAACAAAAGAATGTAGCAAAAAATTACAAAGAACTCAGGTAGGTTATCATTGATCATATATTACACCATTTCTTTAAGTGGATTTTATGACATAACTTGAAATAAAACTTGAAAAATTAAAAAAGTTGTATTTATTACTAATCTAAGTGCAATATATTTCACTTCAGTAGATTTTTCTAATAGATTTTCCTTACTTATTCAAACCAAGAAACTGTCCGCTAGAGCTTGATAAGGCCTTCATCAGTTTTTTCCAGACTTGAAATTCTAGTAGGGGCCCATCAGAACCCAACATCAAATAGGGAAAGATGGAGAAATTTCTGCTAGGATTTTTCTAGTTTTTTGATAGACCTTTTCATTCCGAATATCTTTTGGCCAGGCGAAAGCATGAAATGAATGGGACTAAATTACATTTTAATAATATCTTGGTGACAAGTAAATTCTCACTGCATAAACATTTGGAGATTAGTCACTATTTTTAATGGCTTTGTGTATGCTCCAGTATTGACATCCGCTCTGTTTCAAGTCACGAAGAAAACTAAGAAAATATTCAACTAGAAGCTTTGGTGGCCGCTAGAAAATAATGATTTGGAATGACATGTGAGCAGAATAGAATCTTCGGAGAACAATGCAGGAACTTTAATGGAGCAGAGCAACGCGGATCAATGCAAAACTCAACGTCTTCCTCGCAGCTGTCACCGTCATCTAGCTCCAGTAGTACATAGGGTTATAGCGGTAATGTAAACTCGTCTAGTAAGGTAAGCTCTAGCTTGAGTTGTTTTTGCTGTAAAGCTACGGACCACATAGCAAAGGATTGTAAATTAAAGCGTGAAATCGAATGTTATAATTGTCACGAAGTAGGTCATATTTTGCGGGAACATACTAAACCGAAAATAGTGCCATTAGCGGAAGTAAATTTAATCGAACAGGAAAAGAAAAAATGAAGTGTTAAGAAATGCGAAAAATAGGTAAAGTAGGCAACGTGAAATGTCTTGCCTTTATAAATTTTGGGAGTTCGGACTGTTTATTTCGTCAATCATTAGTGCCAAAATTCGGGTTACCTTTTATCAAAATACAAAAGAACTTTCTGGACACTAAATGCCAAAACTGATCGTTTTCCAGAAGAAATTAGACAGAAGGTCCAAGATAAGGTTGAACGTGAACAGCCAAAATCGAAGGAGAGGTATGATCGATCGCGCTTGAAAACTGTTAAGTTCAATATCGGAGAAATTGTAGTAATGATAGCCGCTGAAGTTGCAACCGGCGAATTAAAAAATATTCAAGCACGTAACAAAGGGGCATTAGTCATCATACGAGTCCTTCCGTCTGATACTTATCGAGTGCAGAGCTTAGCCGCTAATTGTCAATCAAAACTAGGAACAACAGCACATGTTAGCCAACTCAAAATCTGGCGTGGTTTTCAGAGTGACAATAGCAACGTCAGTGACGGCAAGAGTGATTGTGAGTTGTCTAATGAAACCGATGATTCTACCAAAACTGATAGAGCGAGACATTCGATGAAGCAGGTACGTATTGAAATTTTATTTTTGATTTCTAAACTTTCTTCTTTTTTCTGGTAATCGATCTTTTTTGCGGAAATTCACTCACTTACAGAATTATTTATAATAAATTCAATAATTTCTTATTACAATTGTAATTAATTTATTTAGCGATTTCATAATAAAATTTTGTATTCAAGACTAAAATGTTGCATCAGTAAAAATTTAATTTTGACATTTGATTCCCTTCACTTTCATTGCATTTTTACTTCTTATGATGTTTCCTTGAATATTCTATTTAAAATTGTACAAATACACATGTCTATGTGTAATTCTATATTGAAGAATTTTAGTTTGGCTAGAAAACACTGTAAATTAAGAGTTTTCATTTATTTTTTTAATTTTGAGATTTTGTTCTGTGAAACGAAACTCTTAGATTTCAGCAAGCACTATTAAAATATTTGAAAAATTTGCCACGATCTTTATGATTTTGATTCAAAGTTAATCCAGAGAAATAAGCTTTTAAATTGCAGTAAAATATTGAAGCGCGTGAAAAATACAAGAAAAAACTTAAATACTGCTTTGTTCGAGCGGGAATTTGAAATTTTTTAATTATTACGGATTATTTATTTATTCTCGAGGACTGAAAGTAACTTTTCCTCATTTAAAAATATTCTTAGTCTGTGCAATTTATTCGTATTACTTGAAAAAAGTAAAATATAGTGTTATATAAATAAAGAATGAGCAAGTCCCGGAAAGAATGATAAAGATAATTCGGTATAAAATCTAGATCTGGAAAGAATGGGATAATTTTACCATTGTATAACAAATTTCACTGTTGATTACACTTAAATCAATAATAATATTAGAATGGAAGTAATTGAAGATATTGATTGAAAATCCTAACCTTCATATTCCATCTTTTTATTTTTATCATGAAAACTTGTGAAAACCTCAAAAATAAAACGTTTTCTTTTCATATTGTATTCCTAAAAAGGATACTTCGAATTTTTACGTGAACGTTCCGGACAATTTAAAGAAACCTGTTATGCAAAAAATTATACCCTCTATTTTCATATTTCTATTAAAAGAAAAAGAAAACTAAAAAATACCTTAATATAATATCGAAAAATGTTTTCTCTGCCTATTTTATTCTTAAATTCTCGACATTTATATTCGACAAAAATTTAAATTGGCGAAAATAATTTATTATTATTAATTATAATTAAAAAACTGATATTCGGAAATTTTTAATTTCGGAAAAAAGCGGAAAATTAAATAATTTTCAAATTTTTTCACAGGATATATCTATGTATATTTTACATACATGTTGGTTCCAAATAAAATATTATTTAGGAATGATTTTATTTCTTCTGGAATCTTATACTCCTGGTGAGAGATATGAGTAAACTGTAGAGTTTATTGTTTTTTTTCAATGACAGAACTATAGAATTAGGAAACTAATACAAAATTTGTTATATACGTTAGAAAAAGATACTTTTATAACTTCATGGTTGAAAATAAGAAGCAATCGATCATTCATTTTCGTATAATTATAATTTGTATTAGTAAGGCTAATTTGTATATAATTACTTACATGTAATCATTTATAACAAATTCTATAATTTGTTATTACAATTGCAATTAAATTATTTAGCGATTTCATAATGAAGTTTCTTATGCAAAACTAAAATGTTTCATCAGTAAAAATTTCATTTCGACTTTTGATTCCCTTTACTTTAATTCCATTTTTACTTGTTCTGATGTTTCCTTGAATATTCTATTTGAAATTGTACACATAGACATGTCTATTTGTAATTCTACATTAAAGCGTTTTAGTTTGGTTAGAAAATACTTTATATTAAAAGTTTTAAATATAAATTGGTATAATCTACTTATCTAGCAAAGTAGACTCCAACATTTTCTATTTTCTTTCCGATTTTCAGGTCACAGCGTTACAAAAAATTAAACTTTAGTATTTTAAATTTTGTTTGTTTCCCAAATTCTGGGAGACACGACTTTCCTCTACCCAAGCACATTTGGAAATCATCTTCTTTAAGCAAAAATTATAAACTCTTATTGAAACTTATATTATTTGCTATTTTTCAATGCGAAATAATTCACGGTTGAGCCGTCTTGTATACAAACAGATTTATCAGATTGCCAGAGAAATGGGAGCGAAATAGAATATCACGCTCGAATAGCAAAACACTCGCTTATATCTAATTTCCACGTGCCAAATTATGCAGTAGCGATTTAATAATTTTATGCAAATCATTCAGCAGACAATCTATCGATTATTTTGTTTAAAAAAGTATTAAGTTAATAAAAATGTCATCAGTCAATCGTTGTGCATACATAGAATGTGTAAACATAAGAGGTGATGGCGTTCTCTTCTGCTTCCCGCATAAAAGCGTCCCGAGATATGGGGAGTGGTGTGACAGTGCCGGTAAGAACTGATACATTATTTTTTTTTTCTCGACTTTTAGTATGAAATGTCTATTTTTTATAGGTGCGCACAGTGATAAACATGGGAAAAAATTCCAGCCACGTTAAGATTCTAATCAAATAATAATTTTTTTTTTATTTTTCTCTAAAAATTTTATATTTAATATTTCTAGTGAGAGAATTTTCATAACTACCCATATTTTTTTTAAATTAACCATGAAACAACTTGCCTCAACATCAGTGGGAATTGTTCGAAAATAACGCAGGGCTTCAAAATATTTTCGGGAGTGAAATATACGTTTTTAGGTGCACTGATCACAAAATCCGTGATCCTTACGATGCCTGCATGTCAGGATCGAGGTCATTTGAAAATCAACTTCGGTAATTCGAGAGATACCATCTTTTTGACCTTAGATTTTGAAAGAGCGGAAAATTTTAGGTTTTGACATATTTTTACCCACAGGATCGAGTGATCTCTGGACGTCACATGAAGGTCAAAAATATCCTTTAGAATTTATGAACCTAGTAGCTTGTCATTGTTTGCTAATATCAAGGTAATGATCCTTATAAAATACGTTTTCGGGTGCGCTGATCACGAATTTTTAACCCTTATGACCCCTGCACGTCCGGATCAAGGTCATTTGAAGGTCATCTTCGTTTATACGAGAGATATTATCTTTTCGACCTCAGATTTTGAAACAGCGGAAAATTTTAAGTTTGGATATATTTTTACCCACGCGATCGAGTGATTTCTAGAGGTCACATGAATGTCAAAAACATCCGTTAGAATTTCTGAACCTAGTATCTAGTAATGGTTTGCTAATATCAAGGTAATGATCCTTATAAAATACGTTTTCGGTGCGCTGATCACGAATCCGTGACCCCTATGACCCCCACACGTCAGGATCAAGGTCATTTGAAGGTCAGCTTTGTTAATTCGAGACATATCATCTTGGACACTGCTAAAATATACGTAGAACTTTACTTTTGGTACTATATGCCACCTTCTGTACACAAGGTGCTTATACATAGATCAAATATAATGAGAATATTTGATAAACCAACTGGATACTTTTCAGAACAAGCTCAAGAAAGTAACAATAAAATATTCCGCAAAGCTCAAGCTGCTAAAAGCAAAATGTGTTGTAGATCGGAAACTATCGAAGATATTGATAAATTTAAATTTTAAAGCTGTTCCGGGTTTCTATCGTGTGCAAAACTACGAAACTTGCCGACGTTTTGTGAACATTGCAGTTCACTTCTTCAGGGCTGACCTGAAACTGGACGCATCTAATCTTGGTTTAGGAGCTGTATTGTCACAAAAAGGACACCCATGCCTTTTCATATCTAGAACACTTAAAAAAGCAGAAGAAAAGTATAGCACTAGCGAAAAAGAGCTTTTAGCTTTTATCAAAAAACTTGAATATGACTAAAACGATTGTTGTCAACGAAACTTACGATATGCAACATAACCTGGGAAACTTAGATAACTTAGATAAGAGATTAATTCAAATGCCCAAGCAAATTGATATAGATGTACTTAGTAAAGCACAACTTAGTTTAAACGATGTCCAAGGTATACTTTAGAATATGTCCACTCATAAAAAATCAAAAGGTTGGAGTGAAACCACGTAATTGCGCATGTACTTTCTAGTACTTTCCATAGACAGAAGGTTCTAGAGGTAGTGTCATACATAACTCGCCCGTATATAAATATATATCACGTGTTAATATTGCTGATCCTGATCCTAAAAGTTATCCGCGCATAACACGTATTTATATAGCAAAAATAATTCCCTCAGATTGTTACTTTTTGAAGAACTGCACAGAGGTTGAGATGAGCATTATTTGCAAGCATTATTTGCAAGAGTCACCATGCTCCACACTGACACCATACCCCACTTTCCCCTACCATTCGTAAGTTTAGAAAAACTATTATTTGATCGATCATAATTACTCCCTTCTTTTGAGTAGATACAGTTATCTTTGATCATTCTTGTATAAGAGACTGTATCTTTGGGCAATTGGAGTTAATCAATCCATCGGAATCACTTTAGCAGACTCAATCATTCTTAGTAATTTACTGTGAGCTGTTTCAAAAGGATAAGCTGCATGACTCCATGACAGACCCCAATCTTCAAGTGATTTTACCCAAAGTAGTAGTTGGTGAACATTGTAGATCATAGCACCTTTTGTGTAGTACTCTTCAGTGTAAAGCACAAACTTCTTTACCAAATATCCCACGTCTTCTAATTCAGCTTGAGTAATCGTAGGTTTTAGGGATATATGCGCTGCTTCAACAAATAATTCCCAATATTCTACTAGTTTCTTTACTAGAAATATTTTCAAAATTGGTGAACTGAAGTACAGTGTCCAATTCTCCCATTCTTTTGCTTTCAAATGCGATCCGTCGCTTATTGAACGCGTTAAACGCATACTATGGTGTGGCATCTGAATGAAGTCTAGAAGTTAGTCCATTTTTTTCATGTCAGAAACAGATAAGGTGCTCGACATTGCTGAAATCTTGCTGTCAAACCAATAGTGTACAAATTGTGGCGCGATTCCCAATCGTCCGAAGTACATGTCGTCGGGTACGAACCCAAGTACGATGTCGAATTTCTTTAAATTCATTAATCGTGATACGCGCTTAACGCCAAACGTACAGTCACGATCTGAAGAATTACCAGAATTCGTAGGATTTGAAGAATTAACCGGATTCATAAGATTAGTTATCTGCTGATGTGTTCCGGAAGTACTATACGATCGGCAGGATTTAAAAATTCTGCAGACATAGAATTAATTTCATTCGCAGTACTTGATTGTTGCAGCTGTATTTTGGAAATAGGATTTAAAACGTCTTCAGACATTGAATTGGTTGAATCCGAAGGATATACCAGTACACTCATACATCGCAGCATATGATCTTCAGTTCGTTGATTACGGGAAGGAATTACAATAGGAAACTTCACGCAAACGGCGGTATTTTTGGCACTGGGTATCCACTCACCTCGGCCCAGGCACCAACTACAGCCGTCAAAGCCGTTATATTGGGTGATACCATACATAGGTGCTCGCGCAACAGAATTAACGCAACAACAAATTGCATAGGGTTTAACAAGTCGCATTTCTCCTCGTATGTCCCCCTCGCTCCTCACCCAACATGCTACCCACTATAATCTGACAGCACAAGCACGTGGTGATACCAAAACAACACCACTTCTCCATTCAGCAAAAAACGTAACGCCAAAATGTTCGCTCCTCTACAAAATAAAATAGGTTGGGATTAATATATACTCAACGTTGAAAGTTCCAACCTGTATCGATTCTGATACGAATTGAAAATTAAACGAAAATTTATTTTTGGAAGCATAAAAGACTTCGAAGCACCTCACTTCCGTGAAGTGCTGACGAGATTCCTGTCTCGCAGGTGCAAAAATCCAAGCAAAGGCGTTTGGAAATGCAAATTTCGCACACTTAGAAACTAAAGCTGAAAATCTCACGGCATATTCCTACCTACCTAATCCAAATTCTGCAATTCCGAAAAAAACTCTACCTGATTTACCTCGACTATGAACTGTCGAGGCACATTGAACAAAAGTCACCATCGCAATCTTCTGAGCAACCTGGCACGGCCCAGAACTACTCAGATTTTCGTCTATCCGACGTTAGGATCAAGAACCAAACGTCAAATCATTTTTCGTGCCCGCTCTAAGATGAGGGCCACCGCAGTCGGTAAACAATCAACGCGTTAAAAGGTTTACTTCTGTGCTAAGCTACTTATAGTCGTTTTTAAACATACAGTCGATAAATGTGAACTCCACTTCACTGCAAGAGTGTGACGATGAAGTTCAGGTAAATGCCATGGCATCTATTGATGTGGTTCCTCACGCTCCCTGTCCCGGTCACTTCAACCATCAAAACCTTAACCCTCATTGTCATCATCCAGAAATGAAAAAAAAACAAGCCACACGCTTCCGCAACATCATCGTCTTCATCGGCCTCGTCGTCGTCTTCGACATCATCAGCATCAGAAAGAAAATCGCCTGCTTCTACACCACCACCACTACCAACGCCACCGCTATCACCGCTACCATCGTCAATACCACTGCCAGAAGGTCCTCATCCATATCACAGTGTAGAGCACAAACGTCCTTCATCGCCAGTTCCCCCCTCATCAGTTCCCGCGAAGCGAAATGTTAAACATTCGCATTCCTCTCTACCATCACCAACTCCAAAAAAGTTAGTCATATTTTCACAGCACTCGATTTTGCATGCGGATTTAAGATTGTCCGATGTAAGTAGTAATGGTGATCATCCTTCATCATCTTCCGCGAAGTTAAACAAATCAGGCGCGAACGAAATTATTCAAGTAATTGAAGCTCTGCGATGCGACAAATTAGTACTATAACAATAGTTTTTCATAGTGTGTTACTCTTAAGCTTATATTGCAGAAGAATGATACAACTTTCCATTTCATGAATGCGCATACAATCATGTTGGGTTGCATACACTTAGGCGATTTAGTGATGAGTCAAATTAAAATATGGTTATAAAACAGATTTTAAATTCAAAGGAATAAAAAATACTATAATTTGAATTTAGAAAAAGCAACATTATGATTTCGTTTGAAATTTAAATAACCAGATATACTATAAAACATTTTTATGTCGATAAAGTTGCATTTGACCGTTTATAATGGGAAACAACGTCGTTTCTCATTAGAAACAGTCAAGACATACATACGTGTGTCTTGACTGTTTGCATGCTAAATTCCATACATATAGGTGATTTACTAATGAAGCACATAAAAAAATGGCTAAAAAAGAGAATTTAAATGCTTAAAACGCGCATACGATCGTTATCTGTTCTGTTAAAATTCAATCAGTGACAATCATCATCATCTGATAGACTGTTCTTAAAGGAAGAAGAAAATGCTACACATTGGTGATGCTGCAAATCAGCACATCAGAATGATCCTCGTTTCAAACTTGAAGCGCGTATGCAATTCGCAATGAACCAACGTCGAATTCAAAACAGCGCGCATTCGCGCGCGCCTCACTTTCGACTAGGGTAGGAAAAAATTCCGCTCGCTCCTTTGGAGTCGGAGCGCTCGTATCTGTGGAGTGCTCGTATCTCTGGAGCTCGTATCTTTGGACTTTGAGTGTAGTAGTTATCTAGTCGTAAGCGAGGTCGTCCGTCAGCAGGTTAGGTATGACACTTATCATTCATCACTTTCGTGCTAACCTTTACAACATTATTTTTTAAAAAGCACACTTTACTCTCGCAACAATAAATGACGGCCGGGCTCGAGGGGTACATAACTTCAAAATTCGGTGTACACCGATTGCATGATTGCACTGTGAAATTGAAAAGTGATTGCAGTGATTACAATGTGAAAAAAGAGTGATTGTAATGAACTTTGTACACCGATTGCAGGAGTTGTGTACCCCTCGGTCTAGCTGCAATATAATAGAAAATATTGCGCCTAATTGTGGGAAGGCCCGTCATTCCGTCAACGTATCGCGTCGCTTAAAGTCAAAACCAAGTGGCCAGGGGCGTCTCCACTTTCAAGCAAAAGTTAGTATATCCCCTGCTTATCATAGCCAGACCCTAAATATTTCTAACACAAACACTAGTACACAATAAAGTTCGTTCTCACTCGAGAAACTCAAAGACCCGACAATCATTTGGCGTCACTGGTATATTCAGTAACGCTTTTTTAGTTGAGTCACTTACTACTTCAACCAGTAAAATTTGGAAAATCACTGGTTCACCATTGATAACTAAAAAATATTGATTCAACCAGGGACAATTTAACTGGTTCAGTTTAAGAGAGTATAGTTTCAATTTAAACCAAGCTAAACCAAAGGGTACGAACGGGAGGTACATGTTAATCTTTTGTGAATTTGGCATGTAGTTTAGTTCCTCAACTGTAACACACGTCATAATAAAAAATAAGGAAAGAGTTCACGAAAAACGAACTTCCATATTTAAACATTTGCATATATACGACTATACAATTTCAATATTTTTATCCTTTAAATCGGCATTTTATATAGAAAAACTATATAGGGAATAACCACGTAGATTTATAAAAACCTCTAGTTTGCCTCATGTTTAAAATATGTATTAACGGTCAGTGACTAAAGATGCTGTATAATTTTAACTCGCAAATAATTGCTATAGTTTATTTCCATTATACAGTCAAAGACAGCGGTACAATCCCTCTCAACCTCAATCATTGAAAATTCGTTAACTAAATCAGAGCATGATACGCTGATTTAGCCAGCTATAAGTATACCATTGCGAATCAGACAATATTCACTGTTTTAATCGGGGAAGAAGTAAATCCGCTGACAATTTTGTTCACTCGCAGAAACAGCGCAATTTTCGCTGATTCATATTTACAGAGAGAAGAACGTGTCAAACCTTACAAGCATGGTTCATTGACATCTCATATTACATTTTTTATGTATCAACAAAACTTTGCTTCATTTTTTAATAAAACATTTGTTCACTCAACAAATGTTGTTTCAAATAAACCAAACATTTGTGTTACCTCTAGAATCTAGAGTAACCAAATATTTGGTGGTCCCAGCCCAACATTTTTCTCAGTGGGTACATTATATATTATATTCAAAAATTTATTATCCCTTGTTTCTACAAATAGAATATTAATAAGTGTAACAAAACATTCAAACATATACTGTTCACCCCTTTTATTACAAAAATTTGGATCCAATAAAAAATAAAATAAAAGCGAGAGCTTGTCTTCTCCCGTGTAGAAATAGCCCCACTTGGCCCTATTAAAAGTCGGGCACTAGTCGGGGGCTAGTCTTGAAATTGTGTAGATTGAATTAGGAAAGTTTTAGCGATCATAATGTTGACCTAAAGAAGACTGAATTGACATGCATTTGTAGGATTAAAGGAAAAATCGAGTCAAGAACAAAATTTAAAGAATTTGGTTCAGGGAATTGAGAAAATTTAGTGATTAGATAATGTTGTTCGTGATTTTCCTGGAATGATGATATATTTATAGGGAGAGAAATCAAAATGTTGAGTGTCAGAATTGTAGGTGCCATTTCGCTTCCGATCCTTGACCAAGAACATAGTACATATTGGGTTAGCATTGAACTGTTGCACCTAAGGGGTGCTTATAGAGGGTGACTACGGGATGAATTTTACCATTTTCGCATTTCCTTTTCCTTTCAAATTCAGAATTTATTGACTGATTTGGTTTATTCAATGTTATATGGTCTTATATTGTCTATGAGTTAATTGGGGAAGTTTTATTATTTGAATAGCAATGTTATAAACTGATTTTGGTACAATTTGAGAAAATAGGGGGTTTTCTTGAATTTTATTGATTTAGATTTCTTTTGGGAGATAATTTTTATTGTTTATTAATGTGTTTGGGGAATCCATCTTGGTTTTCTCGGTATTTTGGGTGGAAGTTGTATAGCTTATTCAGTTGTGTTTGAACTTCCCGTACTGCAAGATCGTATGAGAATTGCGGAAATACGTCAAATTTAAATTTTTTTGTTAATAATCAGATTGGTGATTCCTTACCAGAAACTTTGAAGGTTGATTGGGAAAAGGGTTTTTTATTGTTAGAATAAAAGAAAAAATTAGTACTAAAATTATTATTCCATGTTGGCGGAGTGAAATTAAATACCCGACCTGGAATAGAATTTTTGCCCTATTTCATTTCTTTCAACACGATTTATCCTTAGCTATGTTTGAGCTCTACTTAGATGGTGATACGAAATGAGGGAGGAGTTGGGTATGTGTAATTATTAAGTGGTGTGAAATAACATTTTCGCTGAAGACCCGGAGAGGATATCCAGAGATTATTAAATGTAATTTATATTTGATTATTTAATTATATATAAGATTCTCTTGCATACTCTGTTTCAGATTATCTGAACTTAAAAAGAAAATTATTTATAATTTATATGAAGATCTTATTTTATTTGTAATTACTTCTTCGAAAAAAAAAATTATTATAACATATCTTAAACTATTTATATTCATATTGAAGGTTTTTGATTTACTCTTATATTATTTATTAAAATAGTAATAAATAAGCTTAATGTATGAAAATTTTAATTTACCTATTTTTTAAATTTAATTTATTTAATTATATTTATTGAAGTTAATGTTATTATTTATGTAAATAAATTTTATTATATTTATTTATTATTATAGGTTAGGTTAATATATGCAAAAACTAACTCTCTTTATATAATAGTCACCTAAGTAAATTAGTAATATTAATTTAATTTATAAATTATATAAAATTCTAATTTTTCTTAGCTATTATTTAGTCAAGTAAAATACTAATGATTAACAGTTTTGCTTATTATGTAGAAATTCTAATCTATTTACTTAGTATTCATTATAGATTGGTTTAATGCATGAAAAACTTAATCCATTCATATATTATTTTTGTCTAATATATGAGAATATTGATTATCTATATGATATTTATTTAAAAATAGTAATATTAATTACATTTAATTTATATATTAATTATTTTTTACTCAAGTGGAATATTAACAGTTGAATATCATTTATTCAATCGATTTATAGAAGTATAAATCTATCCATATATTATTTATTATATATTATATTTACATGAACTATTTTGGAGGACTTTTTAATTTTAATTCTTACGTTGCCTTTACTTAGAATTTCTAGTACTTCATTTTTTTCTAGAAGGCAGTAAGGAATTACAAAAGGCCCCCACATTTTAACCGGCCCTAGGGCCCCCACACTCCTAAAAGCGGCGCTGATTATAGGGTTCTAAATAAATACTATGTTCTAAATAACTGACTTGAAAATTACGTTTCTATTCACTTTGACAATATCTATCATTAAATATTTCCATACTAATAGGCGCAATGAAGTTTTACGAGTTCTATTATGTTTAATAGATTTTGTCTATTGGGGGCTCAAGAAATGCGGACCCACCGGATCACAAAAGTTTATTCCATTTCCGGTAATCTGTGCCCCCTACTCAGAAACGCGACATGAAAGTCTCCCTTCTCCCACGATTCTAATTGTTATGGGTCAGTGACTGAATCAATGGTCGTTACAAGAGAGTAGAAGATAATACCGACTACCGATGTTGCCACTGTCACGATAAAATTCATGCTTACAATTCCTTTGCAAGATAAGTAAAGACAATTGTCATTTCATTAAAATTAACATTTATTTAGTTAATTTAAATAACTGTGTCTAGGTTCACCGAAATTCGGTGATCATAGCACAAATATTTTCGGTGAGCCTAGACACTTCGAATTTAAATAGTCCCAGGTGCTGATTTAATTCGTATTCTGATTTCTTACACTAAATCCCAAGGTGTCAAATTTTGATACGAAAGTTTATCAAAGTGTTGCACAATGAAAAGACAATTGGCGAAGTCATTGATTCACACTAATTGTTGTCACATGATGGGATTGGGCTGTATCTTAGTGAATCTTTTTCTTTAGTAGAGGCAAATAACCCCTCCAAACATTTGTTGGAAATTTTGTTGAAAAAACCAAGAAATAAAAACCCGCTCTTGAAAAAAATCAGCCTTAGATATTTTATATTTTTATAATCAAGGAAGGTGTAAATGTGCTTTATAAGTCCTGTAATTTTTAGCATAGGACTGCCAGTAGTTCTCGCGAGAAAAAAAAATCAAACGCAATGCCCTGCACGACTCTGAATTTGTTTATAAAAATTGTTCAAATACTTGATAATTCTTATAAATTTCGAAAGTATCATAGCGAAGAATCATCGGAAAGACATTCTTAGTTAATAACGTAACAAAAATTGAGCGTATTCCCTGAAAAAAGCTAAATTCTGAATTTGTTTATGGAAATTTTTGGAATAATTATTAATTCTTTTGAACTTGCAAAGAATCATAGCAAGGAGTCATTGGAAAGATATCCTTACTAGCTGATTCCGTAAAAAATGAGCCTATTCCTTCAACAATATCCAAACTGTGTATTTGTTTATAAAAATTGTTTAAATAATTGCAAAGTAGCATCTATTCTCAATTGATCGTAATTAAACATTATTTTTTCTCTCACATTTTATACCAATACTTTTGATTTCAATGAGCTAATCAGTGCCAATCCCGAAAAATAACTTTTGTTCATTAATTTGTTTATAACGTGATCAGCAGGCTTTTAAAATTATTTTCACCCATTGAAAATTATTTATAGATACTTTTAGCAGAGACATCAGATCTTGTTCGATAAATCTGAAAATCTGAAGAAAAATGGTACTTCTGAAAAGTTAAAAAAAATATCAATATTCTTGTTGAGCAAAAAATAAATCAAATTTGTTATAAAAAATCTAATCACACTAATCTTTTCAAAATTTGAAAAGCTTTGATAAAAAAAAAACATCCAAATCGAATGAATATTGTAGGCTAAAAATGTATTAATTTGTACATAGAAGCAAAGGCGCAAACACTTAATTATATTATTTCAAAAGAAACATTATTATTATTATTATATCATTAAGCCGTTTCCCTTTCGGGGTAGGCGTGAATTGCTCGGTTGGAAAGTAATAGGGGAGTGGGAATAACACGTGACTGCGAAAACAGCTCTGCGCATGTGCACGATACCGAGACCAAGTTTTCATTCATGGCAAACATTCACGAATTCTTGGACGTCGCTCGTCCCACCTTTGCTCACCAAACACATAGGTTGATACCACACCTTACTATACCTTCGTGTTATATACATAGATGTGGCAAGTGGCAGCGGAGTGGGGGAATAACATATATAGCAACTACTTTCGTGCGGTGCCCCCTTCGTACTGCCCTCTTCCTACTATCTTCCTCCACTCTTTCTCTATAAGTAAAATCGTTGGTCTGCGGCTCTTAGGGTATTGATTTTAAATCTAATATCCTTGGCTCTACGCAGCTTCTCCCTGTTTCTTGAATACATCAGTAAAGTAGAAGCAGGGATTCTGACATGATTTGCATTTAACAAATTAATATAAAATGATAATATTTTTGCAATTCTAATCATTATTTTGTTTGTACAGAAAATAAATTCGTGACAATAATAAAGTTTCGCCATATAAATTAATTCTAATGCTAATTTTTTAATTAGGTAAATATTTAATTTTCCAATTGATATTCCACATTCCAGTGTATTAAGTCAAGCCATTTTTTATTAAATAATTTGATACAAATTAATCAATATTGATCCTAGATTATATGTAAAACATAACTCCAGAAACTTCTACGAGTACTAAATTTTCACTTCCATTCAAAACTTTTTCTTTATTTTCAAATTTATAACTTTCAAGGTTGCAGGATTACAAATAAAAGCATTGCTATTATTTCACAACGATAAAAATCAAATAATTTCAGAATTTAATGAATTGATCTTTTAAATGAGGAACGCTTTCGAAGTTAAACAAAATCGAATTTAACCGATAAAGATTATATAATTTCTGAGTAAAAGCGTTCAATGTTAAATAATTTTTAATTGATACCTTCAAAATTTGGAAATTTTATTTTTAATTAGAACTAATAATTTTAAATAGAAAACGTTCTAATTGAAATAATTTTTAGATTAAAAAATTAAGAAATTTAATTAGAATTTTTAATTCAGATTACAATTCTAATGCATACAATAAGTCTTCACTCATTAAAATACGTAAACATTTTCACATTCTCATAATTTATGATTGAGAAAGTATTATAATGGGTCGTAATTTCACATCTCAGTTTTTGAACGGATCTCCACGTTTTGAAACCCCCTGAAGCCGAAAATCATGTTTTGGCGACGGCGTCTGTCTGTCTGTCTGTCGGTATGTCCGTAAACATGATGACTCTCGAAAGAAATAACGGATAAAATCGTCGAGCTTTGGCACACTTTTTTGTATCCTAAAAGAAAGAGCGAGTTCGTTAACCACAACAGATACGTGAAAAAATTTTAAAAGAATAATTGAAGCTTTTTAAAATATCTACAATTTTTCCCTCAGCCATTTTTTTATAAGACTTGATGTTTTGGTTTTATTTATCGAAAATACTATGCATAAAATCCTAGAAAATTTCTTCGAAGCATTTTTTCTTAGGATTTGTCATTTCGGTTTTATTTGTCGAAAATACTATAAAAAAAATAGAAAATTCAAATTTTCGGCAAAAACACTTGAGATATGGAAAAAAGTTGTATGGACGAATTGCAGCTTTAAAAAGACCTTAAAAATGTTTTGAACCATTTTTTGATAGAATTTGTCATTTTGGTTTTATTTATTGAAAATGCTGTGAAAAAAAATTCCAACTTGGAACCAAATAACGCAACATACAGGAAATGTTGAGCAAAATGACGAGAAATACGGGGAAAAGTTTGTGGAGAAATTTCAGCTTTTAGAAATTCCTACAACATTTCTTTAAAACATTTTTCGACTCTGGGTTGGACAAGTTGCCTTTTTTCGGTAGGAGTATAGTGCGTCCTAACACCAGCCACTGCGGAATGGGCGTTTCTGACTTTAAATATGAGGTGAATATGTGGGCCAAATGTTGGTGTGTAGAAGTAAGCTCCTTCTAACAGAAGTTCTTGATTCCATCTGGCCCTGCAGCGCAAAAGTTCTGCGTGCCTCTAAGTGCTTTTCTCACCTCCTCGGCAGTGATTGATGGACATTCCTCCTCAGATGTTATGAAGTTGTCGCAAAACTCATTGAAGCGGATGATATTATCAGTATCTTCTTTCAACTCCAATGTTTTTGCGATCTTGTAAAACTTTCTCTAAAAAGTCTCTACCTCGTTGGACTTGGGTGGATTTTTCACAGGAACAAGGTGATCACTGAAGAGTCGAAATGGGTCAGGAAGAAATTGTTGATTCTCCCTGATACATCTCTCCCTCTCCTGTATTCTCTTCCTTGCGTCAGATAACACTCGTGTTATGTCGACAAGGTGCTGCTTGATTGTCAGCAGCTTTGACATGTTCAGTGTGTGATTGAAGATCCTCCGTTTTTGAGCGAACTTTCGAACCCTTTCCGTAAACCATCTACCAGATGTTATGTAGTCAGTCACACACTGAATACGGAAGCATTCTGTCTTGCCCATCCTATCTTCTTGTTCAGTTTATGCACGCGTCTTTTGGTCTTTTGATCCATCGTCGGTTATAGCCTTCGATTTGAATCCTCCAATAATCTCGCAGCACCATAAACTGAACAATTGATGGTCCAGAGGTCGGGTTCCTCCGAGATATCGTCACAAAGGGAAGCATCGATTTTAGCCAGATCTTGGGGCTTAGGAGGAACCTGCATGTCAATGTTCTTCCTTGCCCTGAACCCACTATCATCTCTCAGAAAGTGTCTGCTTTCCGCGGTTGGTCTTAATGTCGCTTCCTCATCTTCGTCTGCAGCTTGTTTAAGCAGCGATTGGGGAAGCGCTCCGTGTACTTATCCATTTTTCAAGAGGTAGGCGTGTTGATTTCGCAAAGCCTAATGCACCACACTCGTGCACCACAGAGTGTGCATACGCCCCATAAAGCCTCCGCGAACAGGGATAATGCTGGCATCGTAGCAGTCTAGCACTTCATCCTTGAGTTGATTCGTCCACTCAATGTGGACGTTTCGCGGGTTCGTCGTCGGGTTTCCATTTAAATTATTATTTGCAGCACCTCGAACTTTAGGGTGATCAGCACTGTTTCCCGACCCATTGTCGCTTGCTCTGTGCGTTTGATCGTTTTGAACCGCATCTATAACTTTTTGGTGGTGTTATTGTTGTTCCCATGAACTGATAGGGAAAGGGTTTGTCCATCCTTGTAGAGCCTCGCATGCAAGCATAAGGCTGCATACTCTGAGAGGTCGCCCGGTATCCCGGAGACACCTTTTACGACACCTCGCCCAGGCGCCATTCAGCTTTCGGCACGGTTGTTACGCCTTCGCTTAGGGATTATTCCTTTGGGACCATCCCTGGACAATTTTTTCGCGACTGCTTAATGATAATTGTAACCATATTCAGCAGAATCCCGAGGTACAGGGATCCTCTATCCTTAACTCGAGGACGCGTTCAGTGGCTTTGTCATAGGTCCTTCGGTTCGATTCTAAAGGAATCGAAACCGAAACCAAAGTATGTATATATAGTATATAAAATATGTGGAGTGTGGACCGCCATATGTAGAGAAAGTACATTTTTCGCCTGACAGAAAATTGCGAAAATGCATTTTCTGAAAACTGTCCACAGAAAAAAATGAGGGTTCAGTAAAGTTGCGACTCAAGTAAAAGTTGGTATCATTTAGAACTGAGGCTCCAATGGGTCTCCGTTGCACACTCGAGGCCTGACATTGTTCTCCAAGACTTCGAGAAACGAACTATATGCGTGATCGAATTCTCAGCTCCATACGAATACAACATCAGTGCCAAAGGGAAAGAAAAGAAGGAGAGGTATCAAGACATTAAAAGGGAGCTAGAACGACTGTACCCAAAATATTCGACAAAAGTAATTGTCCTTGTGGTAGGAGCTCTCGGAGGTGCGAAACTATCACTGGTTCGTAACCTTAAAGTCATACCCGTGTGCCAAAAATATGCCACGGCACTTGCGAGATGGATGCAGAAAGCTGTCATCCTGGGGTCGCTTCGTGACCTCAAAACACGCGAGGGTTTCGCCGGCCTGTCGTTGTGATTTCGTCGTATCCTGTGACCACCCATCTCACGGTTGTGAGACGAGGCCATGAATGGGATTTACCCCGGTCCTACTGGGAGCCGATGTCATTTTTAGATGGCAGTTGCTCCCAGTGGGACCCTGCGGTGATTGTTAACTTTTAGTTCACTATAACGACATGCCCGCCAAATGTGCATTTTCAATAAATGTATGCAATCACAAATTTGTAACACATATTATTACTGAATATATTTTACTTCAGGGACATGAATGATTTAAATATTATCATAACAATGAATCTTGTGCTCCTACACGGATAAACTTTTGTTTGTAAAATTTGATATTATAATACTCATTTTTTACAGAAAGACAATAGCAAGCCAGGATATAGATTCACTATTTCCAAAATTACTATTGTGAATATCATACTGTGAAGTTACTAAGTTTATTGGAATGTAATAATAAATGATTAAATAATTGTACTTATACCAGAAGAAAGCTTCTATAATCCCTAGAAAAGACGAAGTGACTAAAATGGGTGTTCTTTGAAGTAAATTAAAGCTTATTAAATGCGCAATAAGGAAAAATTATAGAGAAAAGTTTTCCCGAATTTCCCAACCTGGAAAATGCTGGAAAAGACCATCATTTTTTAACAAAAATTACAAAATTGTACTAGAACTACAAAAAAAAAAGTTTTTTTTAGTGAAACACATAGTATTTTATAAATTTTTAAATGCTGAATTCAAATCTGCCAAGAAAAATAGCGTAGCGGATTTCCTTTCCGAGAAAAATGCGGTTAAATATGAAAAGTCCAATATGGAGAGACACAAGCCGTAAACATGATGGTGACTTCACAAAGTTTATCACCTTCAGGTTTTTAGGGTCTTTGAATCCAAATCTGACGTCAGAATTGTAAATTAAAGAATGGCGGATCCAATATGACGGAACAAAACATTTGAAAAATTTACGAAAATTGACAAAATTGTCCATATTTACCTTTGAGAGGGCTCTGAATCCAAATCTGACGTAAAAATTTGAGAAAAAAAAATGACTGATCGAATATTGAGGAACAAAAATTGATAAAATTGGGGCAACTTTGCAACATAAGTCATATTTACGTTTTCGAGGTCGCTGAATCCAAATCTGATATTAAAATTTCAAAATCAAAAATGATACGTCGGGTGTAATGAAACGAAAATCGGTAACAGGATTATGTTTGAAACAATTATGTTTTTTTCTTCAGATTCTGTTTTCAAAATTTTGTTCCTCCATATTGGATCAGCAATTTTTTATTTTGAAATTCTGACGTCAGATTTGGATTCAGAGCCACGCTGATACATTCAACGATTCACCACCATTTTGAATGCCTAAAGCTAAGTGGCGCTGCAGCGCCACGAAACTGACGCGGATGTACGAAGAACTACTATTTGTTTGAATCAAATAAATACGTTCTTTAATTTAAGTATAAGACGTTTAAACAAAATTATTGTTTGACTTAATGAAATCGTTTATCGGACGGGCGTTGCAAAAAATAGCGTGTGATACACGTGCGCATAGGTGATTGCTAACTCATGTGATTGCATCATTCACCTGCGGCTCGAAGCACTCATGCTTCGAGCTTCCGGCTTATGCTGCAGAATTCACACTCGCTCATAATCACCTATTTTGCGCACTTGTATCACAAATAACTATTCTGTGACGAGTCACAGGAGTGCCTTCCCCCTACCTACGAGACTTTAGAAAGGGGTAGGGGTTTGACCAACATTATTTTTGTGACCCAGGGTTAAAAGGTTCCTCAAGGGTTCGGGTCCGCGCTGTACCTTTTGATTCTTAAAAGTCCGGGTACGCACCCGGACCCTTCAAATTCTAATAGGACCTAGTCCGGACCGCACCCTTAAGAAACCTTTTAATATCGGGTACAACCTAAAAGCTTCCCTGAATTATATTTGAGAAATTTACAAAGGCGATTTGAGAGATTGCGCAAAAGTGTTTGAAAAGAAATAAAGATGCGCAGAGGAGGAATACTGCACATTATTCTGCGCAGTAAACTTACACGGCATTCGCGGCTGCGCATCAGAGTTTAGTGGCATATATGGTTGCGCAATAAAGTTACACGGCACTTACAGCGGCGCAATAGAGTTACATGGCACTTATAGCAGCGCAGTACAGTTACACGGCACTTATAGCTGTGCAACAAAGTTAGAGTAAACTTTTAGATGCGCAGTATAATTACGTAGAACTTACATCTGCGCAGTAGAGTTCTATGACATTATTTCTGTGGCAACTCACCGGGGTGCCTTCCCATGCCCCCCACGAGACGTAACAAAGAATAAGGGGTTTGACTAGAGTTATTTCTATGGCAAATCACAGTAGTGCCACCCTTCCCCCCCCCAAGAGACTTCGGAAAGGGGTAGTGGTTTCACCAACATTATTCCTGTGACCAGTAACAAGAGCGCCTTCCCCCACGAGACGTCGGAAAGGATTAGGGGTTTGACCAATTTTATTTCTGTGACCAGTGACAGGAGTGCAATTCCGCCTTCACGGGTCGTTAATTATAAACCTTTAGTCGCAAACCAACGATAAAGTCTGATATATACATACAATTTTCCATCCGAAGTTCCTGAAGGGAAGGGGGAAGAAGAAAGAAAATGGAACTGGTGAAAGTGTAGAAATGGGAAAATTAGAAGGAAGTGGTGAGAAGAGGGTGGTATATGGATACTCGGAGAGAATAGAATATAATTTGACATGGGAAGGAATATGAAGTATAAGTTAAGGAAAATTGTAGAAGATGAATGAAAGAGAGGAAAAAGAACGTGGATCAAGTATAGAAGAATATATAGAAGGTATATGGTTCAATCGAGACGAAGAAAAGAAAAAGTTAGTACAAAGTGAAGTGACTAGGAGGGGAAGGAATGGGCGAGAGAAAAATAAAAAATAGTAGGAAAAAATAAAAAAGGGAGCGAAAGAAGGGAACACGGAGAAAAATGGAAGGTCAGTTTGGCCATGTAGATATACAGGCAGACTATATTGCATGGTCAACTATAGGACAGCCCTTGAAGATGGCTAAAGCGACTATCTCTAGAAGGTTAAAACAAGAAGTACAAATCGATCATCTCAGAGTGTCGACTTAGTCATGTCGAACGGTCGACTCAAGCGTCATAGATAGTCGAACCAATCATTACATAGGGCGAAATAGATCATTATAAAGGATCGAATCGCTCATCATAGAGGGTCGATTTGGCCATATCAGATAGTCGACTTGATTTCCTCGTACAGTAGACCTGGCCATCAATTTATATGAAATACATGAATTCTGAAAGCATTTTTTATTCTTTGTGGAGAGTGAGGTGTATGAGACATAATTTGAACCAATCTTTGTAGAATGTTATGAGGAACAGTGTTGACGGACCAGAGGAAGTGATCCCAGAAGAACAGCCTTTTGCACCCGGTGCACGATGTAATGAGCCTGACGCTGGCGAGCCGGAATCTTGTTGAGTTAGTTAAAAAATAAAGCTTTCATACCTCCAAGACAGTCGATTATGAGAACTACAAGATAGACTTTGTAGCTTTGGTACAGCCTGCTGAGCTCGAAAAGAAATGTTTCATATTTCGCCCGTTTTTCTTCCACCTTTGCCGTGATATTACCATCGGCTGGTGTCGCGAATTCAATCACGTAAATGATCTTGGTCTTCAAATCTTAAAGGACAATATCAGGCTTCGTAGCACTGATACGTTGAGTGGTCGAGAATTATAAATTCCAGTAGATCTTACACTGATCATTTCCCACGATGGACTCGAGTTCCTCCTGGGCGTATGGCAAGACATACAATAGATCAACACCATAGAAGTGCCTAAGATGGTAACATAACACTTTTAGAGCCGCATTGTGTCACTCTATGTAGCCGTACCTTGCATACTTTGAGCATCCACTGAGAACATCTCCAAGTGTTTTTGGCACTTGCTTGTACGCTCGGCAGTTGGTATCGCTTACAGGTACATTTATTATGCGCTCGCGGTAAACTAAGGTATCCATAACGCCGTCTTGGCAGGCATAAAGAAATCCTTAGTCTCCGATATCAATCCAGTAGACTTGAGAAACATGTTGGACAGACCCATCGAGAGCTCTTCTCTGCATATGATGCCGTAGAATTTACCATGGAAGGGCTTGTCAGCATGTTCTCTTAGTAGAAGCGTATGTTCAGTTTCCTGTACACGAATTTTGAGCACCGAAGGTGTTAGTGATACTAGGCCATGTATGGTATCGCTGGAATCAAATGGGAGGCCAAGCTCCTATGCGGCCCTATCTGCGGCACGGTGTAGAAACGCTGCAGCATTGACGACTTCATGTTGATGTACAAGTCGCATTAGAGAATCTGTATTATTTAGAACTGAGCAGGCTGTGGCCAGAACCGTTATTCACTGGAGACACTCCAAGCTTAGCAAGCCTCTAGCCTCTTTATCTCGACGGAGGTATATTCGAGGTACAGAAGATCTAGGATGATGCCTTCGATGGATTGTCATCATCTTGCGTGTGCTACGGTCAAGTTGCTTCAACTCACCGACGTTTCATTTTACTGCGCCAAAGGTGTAAAGCAATATAGGAACGGCCAGCATATTGGTCGCCTGGATCTCATGCTTTCCAGATAATTTGAGAGCCAAATTTTTCTGAAAATTTGGCGATACCTTTATTCAAAGGCCGATCTTACCACACGCACATCTTGGGTTTCCGCTTGTGGTATTCCAAGATATGTATATGATTCTCCATTACCAAGTAGTTTCTAGTCTTCGTTGGTGTAGGTGGACGCAGGCACACTTGTCCAGCCCGAAGCTCATGCTAATCGCTTTAGAGTACCTATTCACCGCCTCCACAAGGATCTTAAGGTCCTCTTTCGAGGAAACAAAGAGTTCAAGGTCGTTCATGTATAGAACGTGGTTGACATTATATTCTCTTCTGTTCGGCAGGCCACATAGGTATCCAGAGCTTTTCCCTCGGAGCACAATAGATAGAGGCAAGAGGGAGATGCAGAAAAGTATCGGACTTAGAGAGTCTCCACGGAAGACCCCCCTCTTATATGTGATATAGTTGGTAGTCACTTGGCATTTGTCAGATGTTACGAGAAATCTTGTCCGCCAGAAGAGCATAAGATCTTTTATGCATCTCACTATTTTTTGATGCACCTCCAGGCACTCAAGGAGCTTAATAAGTAGCTCATGGTTCGTGTTCAAAATTGAATTATGTATAAGGAAAATTAGTATTGCGTGACTTGGAAAAGCTTGAAGAGTAATGGTAAGAGGAAACTG
The DNA here is from genome assembly GCA_011634705.1 of Andricus grossulariae. Lineage (NCBI taxonomy): Eukaryota > Metazoa > Arthropoda > Insecta > Hymenoptera > Cynipidae > Andricus > Andricus grossulariae. Next base: position 143,642,561 of record JAABKJ010075445.1, read on the forward strand.
GAGCCCTGGAAGGTCTCGCGCACTTGCTATAGATAATAGTTGGTAAGATAATATTTAGGAACTTGTAAATAATAAGAAGGCGAAGCGATTATAGGTTAAGATAAGCATAAGGCATAGTGATTAAGTGAAATTGTAAAATATGTAAAGGTAACAGAGCCCTCAAACCCGTAAAAGGGAGAGTGATAAAATACAAAACACTGATTTAGTTTCAGAGAGAATATTAAAGTCATCAGGGAAAATAAAATGTGTACATTATTTTGCAATATCTGAATAAGCAGTACCAGATCGAGGTACATAAATTAATGTAATATACATTTGATGAAATAGTGTTGAAAATAATGTAGAAAAGTTCACATTTTGGACAAAATCGAGTGCGAAGCAGGAGATACGCGATAAGAATGTGCTCGTTAAATCTGAAGGAGCTTTAACAAAAGAAAATGAACAATCATCAAATTACAGTTGTTGATGCTTTGACCTCCAATTTTAAAATGTCTGTGGACAAATGTGGGGAAAATACAAAGGCCGAGCGCGTAGGGCGAGACTAATCCATTATCCAGCCCGAAGCGCGAGAACAAACAGTCGCGCTTTAACGTTGTCCCGTCGCCTTAACACACTCAGACATCTAAAAGTTGAATAAAGTTTTATTTGTGTCGGGTATGAATTTTAATTCATTACATCGTAATATTTATTTCAGTGAAACATAAACAATTTTTAAACATTGAAAGTACTTGATCTGTGAATTAATCATTGAAAATAATAAAGTTTGTATGATTATACTTGCAATTGGGCTACGAAATAATTATTTTTTATTATTTCGAATAATTAATACGTTAGGCTCAATTATAATTTTATGCGATCAATAAATAATTAAAATATAAATGAAATAAATCATTCTTGTTAAAAATTGATTTTCTGGAATATTTCAAATATAAGCATAGCATTATACATATTATAATTATTATAAATTTAATATAAATTTATTATAACTTTACTATATAATTCAATTGAAAGAAAATGTTTTCAAACATGCCTTAAAAAATCGTTGTTAATAATACAGTTCGTACATTAAGATTTCAATCACCTTCAACATTATTATCTTAAATATGTTATAATGTCCAAACCATGATTCTGTCTGGAAACTAGCTAAAATATGGACAGTCTTCATATATTCAAATTCGTAACGAACTCCAAGATAGCGCCAAGACTGAGACTAGACAGTAGAAAGGTTTGAATCAAACACGTAGGAAAACTATACAGCGCCATTGTAGCGCCAGGCAGGTATTGGGTGCATAGTCAGGCTTGAAAAAAACTGTACTGGCTTTCGCATGATTCAAGACTGTTTTTAATTTAAAAATGTTTGCAATTCCAATACACATTTGCTATACATTTGAATATTAAATCTAAAAACTCGGTCTATGAAATATTAATTAAGAGGCTGCATATTAGATTTCATATACATTTATATTGATCAACTTTTAGAAAAGTTAGATAATTTAATTTTCAACAAATTAAAAATAATAATGACAGTAATTTTAAATTCTAAATGATGAAGCATCATATTTTTTTGTAGTTAAACATAATTTATACTGGGTTTTAAGTGGAAAAGTTCAATTAAGCGAATTATTAAGACACCTAACCTAAAAGCAGCGGTACTCTCGTTAAAATTTGGACATTTACAGAGAATTTTGAAGAAAATTCCACCCGTACGTTGCACTTTGATTATAAATAAGAATCTAATCGATGAATTTTAGATTATTACTTCAGTTACAAATATTTGAGATCATTCACTCCTCTAGCATTCCAAACACCCAGTCTCCATTCATCGCCTGAAACTCGACCTTTACGTTTACCGTGTATATGCATTTCGTAATTTCAGTCCATTAAGAGGCTATTTTATTGTTTGTATTATTCAAGGTTTAAATTGTACACCCAACTACGATTTTTATGCTTCTATTTTGTTTTGCGAGTCGAAAATCATGTCCGAGTTAAGAAGTGATTCGTTGATGGGCTAAAAATGCAAAAGTGATCTACTTGGGTTGCAAACGCGTACTCATTTTTTTTTGGGGTCGCTAATAACGAATTTGTAGTCGGAATTATATAATTGAAAATGTGAGACTGAATATTCAAAAAGTTATTTGATAGTTTTGAAAACACATACTTGGAGCTTTTCAGATTACTTATTACGAAGTTTCAGTCAAAGTTAAATGTATTCATAATTGTAAGTGCAGTAATGCGGACACTATATCACAGAGATAACCTTGGTATTTCCTCTTTTACCTACGCAAGCTGTGATTCAACCAGTGTTGGGTAAGTTACTCTATCAAAAGTATCTAGGTACAGTTACCGTTCCTTTTTAAACAAAGTATCTAGACACAGTTACAGATATTAGAGAAAGTAACTTAAGTTCCTTTTAAAGTTACATTAATTCGTACCCCCCCCCCTCGCTCAAATTAAAAAAAATTCAAACAAATAGACATCAGTTAAAAAAAAATGCGCGATATGTTTTGACAAGTGAACAACAATATATTAATTTGTAATAATATCACAAGAAACTCTTCTGAACAGTATCTCTTATTAATTTTTAAGAACAGCTATTTCTCAAAGAACTCATCCCCCAAGTTGAATCTTCTAGGTGTCATTACGAGCTAGAACAGTGATCCCAAAACTACTGCGCTTGCATTGGCTTGCCGTTCAAGGAATTCTGCCATTGGTCGTAATTGGCGCGCGATACAAAATCGAATTAATTATACCAAATACGGCCAATGGCAGAATTCATCTAAGCAAGCCAACGCAAGCGCAGTAGCCTAAGGCGCTAGTTTTGGGATCACTGATGAGAAGTACTGAACATATGAATCTCACTGCGCAAGCGCGATCGTGACGTACTTCTGTTCTTCCATTGCGCGCAATTTTTGAAAGGACCCCGCACAAAATGTATTAAAAAAAGGTCTCGGTGGATTTTGATAATTTTTTGATATTTTGTAGAACATGACCCCCCGAACAAAAAAACATAATGACAAGACCCCGAAAAATGGACAGATTTTCATCTGCACCGCGCCAAATGTACCCTTTCAGACCAGCATTCAAGCTACATAGAAGCTATTGGGGCGAAGCTCACTGAAAACACTTAGCACTCTGCAACTGTGACATTTTGTAGGTCATGGCCCCGTGAACACACCGAAAAATGGACAGATTTTCGTCTGCACCGCGCCAAAGGTACCTTTTTAGACCAGTATTCACGCTACATAGAAGCTGTTGGTGCCTAGCTCACTGGAAGCACTTAACACTCTGCAACTATGACATTTTGTAGATCATGACCCCACGAACAAAAAATCCTCCTGACAAAACCCCGAAAAATGGACATACTTTCGTCTGCACCGCGCCAAAGGTACCCTTTTAGACCAACATTCACGCTACATACAGGCTATTGGCGCTACGCTCACCGGAAACACTTAGCACCTTGCAAATTTGATATTTTGTAGATCATGACCCCACGAACAAAAAATCCTTCTGACAAAACCCCGAAAAATGGACGGATTTTCGTCTGCACCGCGCCAAACGAACCCTTTGGAGTAGCATCCACCCCACATAGAGGCTATTGGCGCTACGCTCACTGGAAACACTAAGCACTTTGTAACGTATTTTGTCAACAATATGTTGCTTGATTGTCAGCAATTTTGACTTGTTCAATGTATGATTCAAGATCCTCAGTTCCTGGGCGAACGGTTGTGAGTAGTGGCCATGAATGGGATTTACTGCGGTCCTACTGGGAGCCGATATCATGTTTTAGATGACAGTTGCTCCCAGTGGGACCCTGCGGTGGTTGTTAACCATTAGTTTTTAATTATATATATATTATTCATATATATATAGTTATATATTAGTTATATTATTATTATTTTCTTTCAGAAGTGATTGCCTTTAATAAAAATACATTTAACTAACATTTCCTTAAGACTCTCAAAACATAAATTTTTGTCTTCAAGTCGAAAATATTCGTCTCAAGACATTAAATAGTCTGGTTCCGTCTCACGAGCTAGACATACAAAATAACTTGAAATTGTCTTGAATTAGTTTTTACCCAAGACAAAATAGAGACCAAATATTTTTACCCAGGTATGTACAAAATTTCACGAAGCGTCTATTCGTACGACCAGCCGGACAGTATATACTGGCATGATTGGTGAAAATTTGGTCTATCCCCTCCCCACCATGTAACCCTTTTCCAGCTCCCCCAATCATTTTGCAAGATTATGTCTAAAAGGCCAAACAAAATCAATAATCGATAGGCACCACTGAAAATAAAACAGAACAAAGCGCAGAAGCAAGCAAACATAATACAGAATCAGAAAACCAGGGCTATTTTCTGAAAAATTTGTTATACTGCCCGACGCTATACTATTTCTGGATCTTGAAATACAAACATTTGTAATGTGAAAAACAAGGAAATAGAAGAGTCATTAAATGATTAATATTAACGATAAAAATCTGTGCTATTTACATAATTTATACTTGCAATTGTATATTAATTTATATGTCATCCTGGTCTTATTGAGAGGAAGTGTATTTACTCTACATTAAAAGTAACGATGTGCATACAGCTCTGACATTTTTTACCATAATTTAAATTTTCTAATTCGGCATATTTTTCGAAATTAAATTTTCTAGTCTAGCAAATTTTTGCGCCAACGAACTTTCTTTTTCGGTAAGATTTTTCTTTCAACTTTAAAGAAATATTACAATATTTCACTATTTTGTAATGAAATAAGGAACATTAATTTGTAAATACATAAACTGTCATATATAATAAAGAACACCAAACACTAAAAACACACCATAATTGCTCATAGCTTCCTATAATACACTTTAGCACCATTTTGCGAATTGTCACAGAATATTTGTTTAAAACATTTGAAACCCGCTTTGTCCAGGTCAACCTGCAAAGAAAGTGTGTTAGTGAACTGTCATGGTCACAGAGGAGTGATTGCTTATATCTCGAACCCCTTGTCCAGATCGCGCTTTTAAAAATAAGTGTCAGTGACTGGTTATAACAAGGCAAAAAAATTACATATAGTTTATACATAGTGGAAAAATCATATGTAATATTTTCCACAATGTATATAATAATTTTTCCGCCTGGACAGAAGAGTGATTTGATCATATCTCAAACACTTTTTCAGGTCGCTCTTTAAAAAATACGTGTAGGTGACTGGTCAGAGAAGAGTGATTGGTAACATCTGGAACTTTCTTCTAACTTTGCCCTTGAAAAATGCTTGTCAGTGACTGATCACAGAAGAGTGATTCGTAAAATATAGGGACCTAATCTACCTTTCCGATACTGCTGCCGCCACTGAAAATTGCGGCGACCCTGGCAAAAGTAAGGTGAGCCAAGCTCGATATCCATTGGAAAAAATACAAAATAAATTAAAATTATAAAAGCTGTCATAAGTCATACGCATTTTGAAAAAATTGTATGCGATTTGGAACAAATTTCGGGTCAAAATACATGGGAATATATGTGTCGCATCTGTAGAACAGAAAAGTGTTTTTTTTTGTGTGCCGGTGTAATTATTAAAATATTAAGAAATTAAATTTTAATATGCTGCATTATATTCCTTACATAATGACGAGACGATTAAAATAAGATAGAAAAAATCGGTTAACCCGTTCAATTTCTGTTGGGAGTTTTGGTAATTTTGCATTTTATTTAAGATTAACTTCAATATTGTGAATATTGACCCATTTTCCTAATCCTTTTTTTTTTCATTTTTTTTTAATTATATCAAAACCGCGGGGAAAATGAATGTCGAAGTATCCAAAAAATATAAATAATTACAGGATATGGAATATAATTGTTGTAAACAAATTATATTAGGCAAATGTCAAGATTTTGCTTGCAGAGTATATTTTTAAGTTGAAATTGATTGATTGTATCAACAGGATCATGTTTCATCATGAAAATTGGTTGAATGGTGTATTTTGTTTATTTTATAAGCAAATGCACAGTTCCGTCATTTATAGACAGAAAGTAATCGTTTTTTTCTCTAATCGTCTTCAAATTAGACAAGTGGTGATGTTTAGTGACGAAGACTTGTCAATCGATATTATTTGTTCATGTCATTTATATTTTATAATTCATTTATTTATTTTACCATTTATAATTAGAAAGTGTTCGTTTTTCTTACTAATCGTCTTCAAATTACATAAGCGGTGATATTTAGTGACCAAGAATTGTCAATCGATATTATTTGCTTCTGTCATAAACAAATTTAATGAACAAATGCATAGTTTGACCACTTATAATTAGAAAGTGATCGCTTTTTATTATTGCCTTCAAATGATATCACTGGAAATGTTTTTTAATGCTCCAGAAGAATTAGCTTCCAAGTTGTACTTGTCAATCATTTCAATAATTTCAGGATCCATTTCAAATTCATTCTTGCTCTACTATGAAGACACCTTGATGACGATGAGAAAGAAAAACGTTTGTGACACCCTGGCGGACCGGCCGAACGCAAGCATTACGCTACAGCGTAATGCTAAATTAATGCTAAAGTATTATGGCATTATAATTATTAAAAGAAACAAAATAAATATGTAAACTGTTGCAATTATAATAATACGTTAAAATTTACGTAAACTGATCATGCCGTAATTGCAACAAGTTGCTTTTTCAGCCTGAAGAAATAAAAAAACAAAGTGTTTTGTTTATTTTATTAATTATAATGCCATTTTACATTAGCATTACATTAGCATTACTTTAGCATTACGCTGTAGCGTAAAGCTTGCGCTCGGCCGGTCCGCCAGGGCATAAACAAGTAAGGTGGATTGACAATTCGTCATCACTAAACATCGCCACTTTTGTAATTTGAAGACGATTAGAAAGAAAAAATATTACTACAAATGTTCAAACTGTGCATTTGTTTCTAAAATTTGTTCATAAAAAAAAAAATAATAATATCGATTGACAATTCTTCCTCAATAAACATCACCACTTGTGTAATTTAAAGACGATTAGAAGAAAAAACTATTACTTTCTGTTTATAAATCACCAAACAATGCATTTGGTCATAAAATTTGTTTATAAAATAAACAAATAATATCGAATTACCAATCTTAGTCACTAAATATTACCACTGATATAATTTGAAAGTACTAAGAAACAAAAACGATTACTTTCTGCTAAAAACCGCCTAAACTATGCATTTGTTTACATAATTTGTTTATAAAATAAAAAAATTGTACCATAGAACAAATTTTCATGATCAAACGTGATCCTGTTGATAAAATGAAGCAATTTTAACTTACAAAGATACTTTGCAAGCAAAATTTTCAATATATTGACATTTAAAGTAACACTTTTCTTCTCGTGACTTTTTTTCATATCATGCTTTAATTGGCTTAAAATGTTAATTTTCGCTTTTTTGGGGAGATTTTGAAAATGCCGTAGCTCTGTCAATTTTTTTTGTATTGAAAAAAGTTGTGAGAATAATTTGTTTTAATTCTTGAGCACTACGGGCGGCCGTCCATGGAATGTATGCATTTTTAAAAAAATGTTATAAAAAATTTTGAAAGTGCCCTAACTTTTTGAATTTCTATCCAAAATAGCTGGTTAACGATCTTGATCTTTCTTTTTCGTCCCTGAAACTGTGTGACAAAGCACAATCGAATCCAATTAGTCTTTCGAAAGTTATCCGATATACAGACGACGACGACGACGACGGCGACGACGGAAACGGGCGACAGACGGACAGACACCGACGTAAAAACTATTTTTTGTGACTCAGGGGGCCTCAAAACGTCGACATTTCATGGAATCCACGAGTCATTTTTCACATAAAACCAGTACCTATTCGTACTTATTCCGCGTTTGAAAAATTTAAGTTTTATTCCATTTCTATTTACAGGTTCGTCTATTAAAATATTGTATAGCTAAGTAATGCGTTTATGAATACGTTTGCAAACAAATAGAGAACATAGAGCTCATATAAGAGAAAGGATAAAAAAGCGCAGGGGCAATTTAGCAGCCATGGGAAATAGAAAAAATAAGGTTCAAAAAATATTGGAGACGAGGAACATGGTTATTTGATATGCTGGTATGGCGGGTATTAGGTTATGGAGCGGAGATATGGGGATGGAAGGAAAGGAAAGAGATTGAGAGCTTACAAGAAAGGTATATAAGGTGGACCCTAAGGGTAGACAGCAGGGCTCTTGGACATATGGTGAGAGAAGGAGCGCAAAGGGATAAATTAGGTACTAGAGTGGGAAAGACATGCTGAGACGAAGCTAAGAAAGGGAAAGGGAGGAAAGTTTGCGAAAAAGTGTTTGAAGGAGGTAGAAGAAAGGAGAGAGAGGGCTATAGAACTAACAAGATGGGGGGAAGAAAGAAGGGAGTTCTTTAATGCTAGAGATATAGGAGAGGGGAATGGAGTAAGCTATGAAGAATTGGAGAGAAGGGACAGGGAAAGATAATTCATGAGAAGATGGGGGATGATTGAGGATTCAAAATATACTAAATGGTATCATATGATAAAAAAGGAAGAAGATGTGCCAGAATAGCAAGATTTAGATTTGGAAATGAGGTAAGGGAAGGGATGTATTGGGAAAAGAAAGAGAACAGAAAGGGCATAATATATGAATGGGAGGAGGAAACATGGGAGAATGTATGGGAAGAATGTAGGAGATGAATGCAACATAAGGGAAGCTGGAAAAAGAGAATGTGGTTAAGATTCTAGGGAAGGATGGAATGTGTGAGGAGTGGATGAAGGAGTTGGAGGGGGCTAGAGGCGCAGATAGATGTAAGGATCTACACTGAGAAAAATGTTTGTTTGAATAAAATAAATTATTTCTTTGATATGGGGTCAAACAAATGTTTCGTTGATTCGAAGAAATTTTTTGTTTGTCCTTATTTATTTGGTTCAAGCAAATTTTTGGTTAATTTAAATAAATCTCTTATTTAAATTAAGTCAAATTCTTGTTCACATTAAATATACATTTTCAAATTAATTATAGATTTTGTTCAAGTCAAGTAAATCTTTTTTTACACATAACCTCAAAGTTGAGCATTCCTTATAAAAATATTGTATAGGCTCGATGATATCTTTATTGTTAATCCCAGCAAAAAAGACAGTATTGATACGAATTGAATTGAAAAGACTAAGACAGCCTGCAAATCCCGCTTTGCGATAATGACGCATTGGACCTAACCTGCTACTTTAGTCCGTAAGATTACAACGACAGTCGGCGGAAAATTACCACGCTAGTGCAGGGTCCTTTTATTTCGTACGACCGACGGTGTAATTTTCAGCAACTAATGTGAAATTACGTACGCTGCTGGCGTATTTTATGCATCAGTGCAATTTTACCACGACAGAATATGTGAAATTTCGAGGACATTTTTCACAGTGTAAGAAAGAACACTTTCTTCCGCCCGGTAACAAACTAACCGCATTTTCCTATTTTACAAGAAGGCATCGATTGTAACGAAACATTCAATATGAGGGATTGTTAATTGAAAGAATTCAATAGTCAATATCTGATCTAAAACAGTCAAAACATATTTTTATATAGAATGTATGCCTGTACGAAAAGTTATTATAAGAAAATAATTATGGGCCTATAATGATTTTCCTTTAATGAATTTTATATAATTTCTTCGCGATTATAGTAATCACTTTAGGAATAATCATAGGAAAAATGGTAGGAAAATAATTATAGGAATAAATAATATTAAAATATGGAAATAATTAGTGCAAAAAGTAGAAGAAAGCATAAATTAATAATTTATTTGGAACTACTCACCTAAAAGTACATACAAATTGACATATTTAAAAGAAGCTTCGCTTAGCATTGGGGCATGATGAAACTTAAAAGTTATAATAAGTATCTTATACTTTTTGCAATCATTATTTCAATATTTTAATATTATTAATTTCTATATATTTATTTTCCTATAATTTATACTATAATCGCGAAAATATTACAGAGAATTCATTATAGAAAAATCATTATAGGCCTATAATAATTTTCCTATAATACTTTTTCCGTTTTCGCAAGAGTGTACTGTACGGATTCAATATTAACAAAATTAACATTTCGAAGCGTATTTACGTCATGACCGCAATAATGATTAGAATGTATAAAAAATAAGATACCTCGAAAAAATTCTTTTTTCATTTACTTACTGGATATCTTCGAGGGACATAAAGGTGAAAGGTTCTAGACTATTCCCAAGTGTATTTGAATTATGACGTATATTTTTCAAAAAAACACAAATTTTTTCGTTAAACTTCTATTGTTTTTGACCTTATTCAGATATTCCAATTGTCTTTACGGATTCTGCTGATTAAAATATATAAAAAGTCAATTTTCACAAATACCCATACTAACTAACTTTTTGAAAAAAATATAATTAAGATGGAGTTTATAACTGAAATCTCGATTTGCAACCCGATTGTTTTTAAGCAACTCGCAGTCATTTATATTTGTTGCTTGTCAATCATTTTGTAAACTGTAGCTTAATGAAATAAAATCATATTTTTGCAAAGTGATTGGGATTGTTTCAGATAATGATACGTTTCTAGTACTAAGTTTGCAACCCAATAAGATGTCGGAAACCTGTTAAAATATAAAAAATGGAAATTGTTAGTCACTTAATTATTTTTTCATTTATTAAAAAAAATTCCTAAAAAGTTGCAAATTCGGGTAAGGTTAAAAATGCAATTTTATACAATAGCAGACAATTACAACGGATTTCAAGTTTGGGATCACGAGAATGTAAAAAAGTGTATGTATTTTTAGTAATTCTGATTTTTTTCTTTTATGGAGAAAAATATCTTATTTCTGCAAGTATAAGTTAGCTATAAAATTAGACCTTCATTTTTAAATACAAAATTGCAGCCCTCTTATAAGTCCAGAAGATTAAAAAAAAAATTCTGGTTTGTTGGTGGCTGTTATCGAGAAAAGGTTCTGAAATATTCCTCCCATACAGTCAAACTCGGAATTAACGTCGATTTTGGGGCTGTCCTTGGACCTGACCTACCCTAACTTAACCGGATTTAGCTCCGCTCTAGACTTCTCCTAGCGTTAGATAGTACTCGTATTCTGTCAACAATATGCTGCCTGATGGTCAGTAGCTTCGACTTGCTGAGTGTGTGATGACAGATCTGCAGTTTGCGCGTGAACTGTCGAACCTTGGCAGTGAAAGTCCTGCCAGATGATATGTAGTGAATCACACACTGAATGCGGAACGCTGCATTATCGACACTACAATTGATAGTCCAGAGGTCGTGTTCTTCGGGAAAATCTTCACGAAGCTCGTCATCCACTTCAGCCAGATCTTTGGGCTTAAGAGAACCCTGAATGTTGACGTTTCTCCGGGTCCTGAAGCATTCTCTTCCTCTATTGGATGCCTGCTCACGGTTGGTCTTAGTGTCGCCTCTCTTTCTCTATTGCCGGCTTGTTCTGCCTTCGGTTGAGTAGGCGCTCCGCTTATATAACCCCTTTTCCGGAGTTCCTTGGTTGGTTTCGCAGACGTTTATGCGGAAAATGCAAGAGCTCTGCGTATTTCTCGCACCACAGAGTATGCAGTCGCGCCATGTAATCTTTTCGTTCAGGGGCCATACCGGTACCATAGCACTCCAGCAGGTCGTCCCTGAGTCGATCCGTCCACTTAGAAGTAATGAGATTCTGCCGGTCAATCGCACTGACCCCGTCTTGAATGACTCCCCCAAATCTAGGATAGTCGGCATTGTTGTCTGACCCATTGTCGGGAGCCCTGCGCGTTCGATTGTTTTGAACCGCAATCACTACAACTATGTCTGATGTTATCATCGTTCTTCCCACGAGCAGCTGGGGAAAAAGGTCCGTTCATCCTTGCAGAGCCCCGCATGCAAGGATAAGACTGCATACTCTGAGAGGTCGCCCGGTATCCCAGAGTGACCGTTTGAGAAACCTCACCCAGGTGACATTCAGCTTTCGGGACGGTTGTTACGCCTCCGCTTAGGGGTTATTCCTTCGGGACCATCCGCGGACAATTGTCAGCGACTGCTTATTAATTATTCTAACCATATTCAGCAAACCCTTAGTACAGGGACCCTCTATCCGCAACCCGAGAACGCGTTCGGTGGCTTCGTCATAGGCCCTTCGGTTAGATTCCTATATATATATACACATACACAAGATCTTCTAAAAGTATGGAAACAGCAGAATATCTTGGAAGGAAACCATTTTCAGAGAATATGAACAACACAAAAGTTGTCGCCTTTTTGACTCCCGATCGGATGGTGACCTTCACTTTGAACATCACCTTCAAAGTCATTTCAAGTTCAAATTGATTTTCTAAAATGGGAACCCCTATTTTTTACCCCGGAAATTGAGAAAGCGGAACATTTTACGTCCAGAGATGACCTTGACTAATCAAAAATTTTACTGGGGAAGGTCATGGCAAGGTCGAATAATGTACAGCAGGATGAGTCAACTGGCATGCCTTTTTGAAGAAAATGTCCAACGCAAGAGTTGTAGAATTTTCGACCCCCAATCGATTGGTGACATTGACCTTGATCTTGACCATTACCTTCAAAGTTCAAATTTCCGATTGGTGATGATCATATCTAGACGTAAAATTTTTTGCTTTTTTAGTTCCCGTTCTCAAAAATAGGGGTTTCCATTTAAAAAAATCAATTTGACCTTGGCACGACCGTGAATGTCAAAGTCAAGTTCACCAATGTCAACAATGCTACAACTCTTGCGTTGGACATTTTCTTAAAAAATGCATGGCTATTGAGTCCTCCTACTTTAAGTTGTTGTCCTCGCAAGTGCCGTGGCATATTTTTGGCATGTGGGAATGGCTTTAAGGTTACGAACCAATGATAGTTTCGCACCTCCGAGAGCACCTATCACAAGGACAATTACTCGTAAGAAATGCCGAAAACTGCGAAGTAACTCTCGGGACTAGGTCTACCGGCCAAGAGGGCGCTTTTAGCAGCCCGATTTTCACGGAGTCTCTTATTCCATTACATGAGCAATCTCCCACCTCATCAGTGGCAATACACATGATTTGACAGACTCAATTTTGCAATGTGTGGGGCGATGGGCACGGTGGGTAACTGGTACCTTCATTGCCGACAGTTGGTAACCCACCCCGTTCATCGCCCTGCACCTTGCAAAATTGAGATTATCAAATCATGTCTATTGCGGAATTAGAGTCAAAGTTTGGTTACTTTCACTTCGTTCAGTTAAATAATTAATATCGCTCGCCATTCTGCACGAATGTATTTGGGCAATTTTATTTTTCATAATTATACTCATTTTCATTCACATACCTCACTTTTCGAAAATTGATTATCTTTAGAATATATCACCTTCACGGGCGTCATCCTGAACATCCATAACCTCACTTTCACCTTCTGCTTTGTTACTTTCGTCCACTACTGTCGAATGGTCAGTGCGTAATTTTTTTTTTTCATTCTGTAACTTTTGTTCCTTGTTTGGTTTAATGCCCTTTTTCTTTCCATGATTCAACTGTAAATTATAATTTACTTTGTTTATTCAAATTCACCGAAACCTATAATAAAAGACTTATAGCCACGAACCTTACAAAGCTTTAAACTTTCGGAGCATAACGCTATCAAACATTGGCTTGAACGCGCTACTGAGTTCTACCCGTCAGGATTTGAGTTTGATGTATAAATAAATGCTTTTATGATTATAATTTTTTTTAATTAATTAAAAATTCCATTTTTATAGATATTGACAAATTCAGGAAAATACGTTTCGTATTTGAGTAGTGCCTGTCGAAATTCTAAATTAGGACCTTTCCAAACTTCCCTGTAATTCTTTAGAAAGCAAACAGAGGCAACCCTACCAACCCCTGAGAAGTGCTTACATAACATTTTCTAGTCAGGTTACTCTTTATAACACCCGACCAGTTCCCTGTTTGATGTAGGGAATATTAGGGCATTTTCTGCACGGGAAATTCGATCTGATCCAATCAGAGCCTGAAAATGTTGATAAGCTCGATTTAGAAATTCTGATGGATGAATTTATCTGTTACAATTCGAAAAGGACTTCTGTTTTTGCACTTCGAACATGAATGATTTACAATTTTGATATCGCAATAAAAAGATTGCTTGTTTTCTGAAATAATTATAAAAGAATAAATTTTACGTTTATGTCGAAATTTTTTTGAAATTATGAAATATTTAATTATACCCCCCCCCCTCCCTTCCTCCATTTGAAAAACTACCCACCTGGACTCAACGTGTTCCGCCGGGCCTGTGCACTTCCGAATATAATAATAAATATCACAAATTCCAGGCACACCGAAAATAAATATTTGGAAAAAAATAATGAAAAATTAATAATGACAGAAGCACTGATATGGTGCTAATAAATAAACTGAATTGTGAGCGTAATATAAAAAAAACTAAAAAGAAATTTTGAGATAAACCATAAACCAGTACTGAAAAAATGTTTCTTCAATACATATTTTTTTGAATTGAAATAATCAAATATTTGTATCAAAGAAAAAACGTTTTTAATTTTTTGTAAAAATTACAAAAAATGTTCCCAAAAATATAATTGTTGATTAAAAAAACAAAAAATTAAAAAGAAATTATACAATTTTTGTAGAATTATTTTTATTTTAAATTCAAACAATAATTAAAAAAAACTGAATTGTAAACAAAAATTTCTTTGATAAAAATATTTTATTATCGTATTTTTAATAAATAATATTTGTTAGGAAACAATTTTTTAATTATTTAAATTCTGGCTCTTACTTTCTTTCACTCGATGTTAACCCTTACCATGAAGCAGAACGTTGGTTCGGTCTTCCATTTTAAATTTATGAACAAAAAAAAATTGTTTTTAAAACAAAATTTTAATGTGTCCGTGATACTAATGGACCTCACTACGTTTTAACATGACGAAGTTAAAATTAATACTTCAGGTGAAGAATTACAATTTAAATTTTTTTCTTAACCTCACCTTTTTTTCGTATATGTTTGGTTATGGATATAAAATGGTTTTCTATTTTCCGTCATTTACAATTGTATCATTTTTTCCCAGAATTAACTTGAGATTGAATTTCTGTAAGAGCATGGATCTTTTATACTGCGACATTTTGCGTTTTTCCAATTTTTATAAAAATAAAAGACTTATTTTTTGACTTGGATTCCTGTTTCCTCATGAGGAGAGCATTCGACTCTCGAAACGTTGATTAAAGGATCTTCTGAACATCACCAAGGTCTTTTTATTTGGTCTGAAGTATGTCACCTTATATTTTTTACGTTATTTATAAATAAAAAGTCTAAATCATATTATATATAATATTTGGATGTTGATGGTAAAATTGGCTTTAGGGTCACAAAAAAATTGAAATCAATTTATCATTGCGTCAGACGTTTCGGCCTCGATTATGGGCCCTCATCAGTGATTCATTTCTGAAATAATAGTACAAAATCTTTTTTTTTTGTTGACTTGTGGATATAATTTTATACTAAAAAATTATTTATAGTTAAAAATTGTACTGTTTTGTGATGTAAATTAAGACAAAAAATTATTTGCATTGATCAAATAATTAATTGTTATAGAGATGTAAATGAAGACAAAACATTTTTTAACACAAAACCTAAAGTGATCTGGACATAGTTAAATCATAGATATACTACAAATTTAAATAAATTTACACAAGTTATCCAAATTTGCGGGGTCTCATCAATCGGAGGAGAAACTCACCTTACAAATTCATAAGAAGGAGGTTGAATATAATGAATGAGATCATTCAACACTTTTAAAAAAACTTTTTTTTTTTTCTGCGTTTACGTTTCCTAGAAACCACCATGCCTTGAGAGATAGGCAAAACTGACTGAAGTATACAATTTTAGGAGGGTGTATCTAGTTGTGAGGGATAAATTAGAGGAAAAGAGTGGTGGGAATGTTTCACGCATGTTCTTAAGAAGGAGTCATGGCGACTTAAGAGAAGAAATTTGAAGGAAATCTGGAATAGGTACAAGTGATTTGTCAGAGAGGATCGTAAATTGTAACATGACCTTTTTCAAAGGGCCGAAGAACTGATTTGTAAATAGAGAGATGCGATATGGTTGTGTGCGCGTGTTGGAAGTAAAGAGTGAATTGTATTGAAAAATCGTTTGAAACGAAAACAAAAAAACAAAAATTATGGGGTCGATACAGAAAAATTGTTATTATTGTTATTATTCTCTATTATAATTAAAAATTTTACCCCCTTTTTTTCTTGCGAAATTAAATTTGATGGATAATTTGAGCCTAATTTTTATTTATTTGAGGAATAATTGGGACAAATCGACATCTAACGATGAAGTTTAGTTAGTAACGCGTGGTAAAATGCAAATAGATTGTCAGTGTCAGTACGCTGGTTAACTGCTTTCGGATGACTTGCTATGTGAGTCATTTCAAGTAACATTCTTTTTTTGTCATTAGTGGTTTTTTCAAGGATTGTGGTTTGGTCAAAGTCAAATTTGTGATCCTGATACCACGCATGTTTCGTCATAGCTGTCCATTTACTAGGTGATCGGTAAACATCCTTGGTGTGTTCTTTTTTCCTAATTTTTAGGGGCCGCTTTGTTGTGCCGATATATACTGATTCGCAGTTTCACGAAATACAAGCAACTGTCCGAAATTTGAGGCTAGAGTACCACTAACCTGACATTTAGGATATTTTATTTTATTTCGTGAAACTGAAACGTCGTGAATCGACAAAAGAATGGAACATGGCTGAGAAAGTGGATTCTACACTTGAGAAATATTACTATTTGTACATTTATGACTTTTACGTTTATAATATTTTCTCGAAAACGTAGTGAGACGTATTCCCATGACGCCATGTCAAAGTACTCAATTCAAGGCATTGCGCTCTTCGGGCCTCTTTTTTTTAATTGGTCACCCACTGACGCGGAGGTGAATATACCGGGACCGTGGTGGGAGTTGCCGGAACTGCGCAAATGGAAATAACCGTCTACAGCAAACGGGAAATAAAGGTGACAGGAAATAAGAGATACAGAAATATGTGACTTTCTACTGTATATTTGAAAATGACATCGGCTTCCAGTAGAACCGCGGTAAATCACACTTATGGCCAGGTCTCATGACTGTGAGATAGGTGGTATGATGAAATTACGACGACAGGCCGGAGAAACCCTCGTGTCTTGAAAACACGAAGCGACTCATTATGGCAGCTTTCTGCATCCATATCGCAAGTGCCTGGGCATATTTTTGGCACGCGGGAATGGCCTTAAGATGACGAACCAGTGCTAGTTTCGCACCTCCGAGTATTTTTGGT
Source organism: Andricus grossulariae (assembly GCA_011634705.1). Lineage (NCBI taxonomy): Eukaryota > Metazoa > Arthropoda > Insecta > Hymenoptera > Cynipidae > Andricus > Andricus grossulariae. The sequence continues at coordinate 143,659,878 of JAABKJ010075445.1, forward strand.
ACAGTCGTTGCAACTCTCTTTTAACCCAGTCAGAATGATGACGTCGATTAGACGTCGAATCAACGTCGTAACCGTTGTATGATGGTCGAGGCGAAATTATCGTCGAAAAACTAGTCAGTTTTCGACTATGTTTATTATGCTCCACAGATACTTTTGTAACTGATCATTTACTGCAATGTAATCACTTAAATTTTTACATTTCATCAAAATTTGTTGCAATTTACAGGGTTTAAAAATCAACGTCGAAGTGACGTCGATAAGACGTCATTTCGACCTCTTTCTGGCGAATTTTATACTCTATACTCTGATTCCTGCATGCGATGTTATAAGACCTGCGCTAATATCTGAACTATTTCATGACGAAACCTAACCTTTTTTTGACATTTAAACTCATCCAAATCCAGCCTAACGTCAATGTGACATTTTACTATCATGGCTCAATGGAATTAATATTTATTAAGAAATTATTTATTGTTGAATTAAATAAAAATTATTTACTTTTAATAGCCAAAATACAATGATTCAATTATTCCACATTTTTAAAGTGCCCGCCAAATACCTATTAGTCGCTCAAAAAACGCAATGCGCAAGCGCGGTATGTACCGACTTGGTAACTCCATAGTCACCATTTGCAGTTCGCACCGCATGTGAGTTTATGTCGAGTGTCGTGTGCTTTTAATTAGTAATTGCTAATTAAATTTCGCCTTAACCTGTGCACAATTTTTGTCTTTATAAAGATGCCTAATAATTACACCGGCACACAAAAAAAAGTGGTCTGCCCGGCGGACTACACCGGCATATCTATATGTGTTTGGGGTCGCTTAATCCGAATCCGGGGTCCAAATGACCAAGTTAGCTCGTATTACCCTGAAAAACGCAAAATAGACGTAAAATCGATGAAAACCCCTATTTTTCTTGTATATTTTTACAAAAAACAAAGTATTTTCACGCCCGGTGAACTTAACCTGCATATCAATATGTTTTTGGGGTCGCTGAATCTGAATCCGGGGTCCAAATAACCCAGTTGGTTCTTATTTTTCCGAAAAACGCAAAAATAGACGTAAAACTGAACAAAACAAATGACTGTAAACAAAACAAATGACAGATCGCGCTCGAACTTCACGTCAGTAAAGAGGACATTGGTGCCAAGTTAGCTTCATAAAGGCTGGCGGACCAGCCGAACGCAAGCATTACGCTACAGCGTAATGCTAAAGTAATGCTAAAGTAATATGGCATTATAATCAATAAAAGAAACAAATTAAATATGTAAAATGTTGCAATTATAATTATACGTTAAAATTTACGTTAAATGGCCATGCCGTAATTTCAACAAGTTTCTTTTTCAGCGTTAAAAATTGAAAAAACAATGTGACTGTCATTGCAGTCTGCTAACGGCGGCTTCAAGCGGCTTGCCAACATGCAGGGGCCCGACTTCAATGACAGCCACTTTGTTTTTTTATTTTTTAACGCTGAAAAAGCAACTTTTTGGAATTACGGCATAATCATTTAACGTAAATTTTAACGTATTATTTTAATTGCAACAGTTTACACATTTATTTTGCTTCTTTGAATAATTATAATGCCATATTACTTTAGCATTACTTTAGAATTACGCTGTAGCGTAATGCTTGCGTTCGGCCGTTCCGCCAGGGTAATTTTGAAACTTTATTTATGTAATTGTATTATTTGATTTTTTTACTTATCTCAAGCTTCAGCTGAGCCTTCTATGACAATTTAGAGCTGAGATAAGGTTCTCCTCTATAGTTTAACTCTGTAAACCCTGTAAGCTAATTCGAATTGACGCTGTTGACCGTGTTTTTGTACCTTCACCCAACTGTAACTTTATTTATAATTATTTGATGACGACGTCACGAATAGAGAATTTGTTCGCAAAAAAATTATTTTTGCAGTGATATTTAATATGTTCTTCAGACATTTTTTCACTGACTCATTCAAACTTTTGTAGAGAGGTCAACATTTTTGAAACCTATAGTAGTGCCGCTTCAGTGCTGCTCGTTTGAAGCTACTCAGGTTCCAGTATTAATGCCTACAGAAGTGCCATTAAGGCGCTTCGTTAGGCTTGAATTTTAGTCCATGTATTACAAAACACAAGTTTCCTCCAACACGGATGAATTGTTCGATGTAATATTTTTACCACATAATCTCAATGGCATAATACAGACAGAGAAAGCCATCGTTTTTTGAACAATGGTCTTGTTTTTGTTATATTTTAATTAATCGAAAATGTGCTTCATTTATGCGCCTGGAAACGAGCAATACGCCACCGGGAAAGTATCTACGATGAACCGAAAACAGGCGCTCCCAATTTGAAGAGCACAGCTGGCTACTGGAGCTTGACATTTTTCGACTTCACTTGACCCCGGGCAGGCTCGATCAACTACCGTGCAGAAAAATGGCGAATTTTTAGGACATAGGCGCGGGGACTGAGAGGCATCGAGGGGTGCGATATTAGTTCTCTGACCCATCGCAGATTGCGCAAATTTTCAACGCCAAGGGGTGACAGCGCGTGCGCGGCAAATTGTTTGTTGTGGCTATGCTGTGAAAATACACGTGAATCGAAAAATAAATAAAATAATTAATCATGGAGCGTAAAACGTGTGCAGTGAGTGGATGTGGTAGCAAACAAGTGGACGATAAGGAAAAACATAAGTTTCCAATGCGACGGCAGATAGGTCTGCAGTGGGTGGAAAATACGGGTATGAAGAGTTACAAAAATTACATCACGTGACTATATCGTCGAAACGTTTTTTCGTGTGCAGCCTAAAAAAATAATTCTAAAACAATATTTTAAAAGATTTCCAGAATTGTAAAAAAAAAAATAATAATCAGGATGATTTCAAGGTTATTATTTTATTTTGCAGGATTTATTCAAAGTTTCAGAAAAAACTAGAATCCTTTTAAAAGTCAAAAATAATTTCAAATTTGAAAGATTCTAAAAAATGTAAAATAAAATGTACATTTTTGAAGATTTTGAAATGAAATTTCAAAGCTTTTTAAGAAGAAATGAAGGGAAATTATAAGTTTTTCAGAGTAGCAATGAGTATAATTATGAAAAATAAAGTTGCCCAAATACATTCTTGCGGTTTGGACAAGCGATATTAATTATTTAACTTAAAGGAATGATATTAACCAAACTTTGACTCAAATTCGGCAATACACATGATTTGACAGACTCAATTCCTCAAGGTGCAGGGCGATGAACGCGGTGGGTCACCAACTGTCGGCAATGAAGTCATCAGTTACCCACCGCGTCCATCGCCCTGCACTCTGCAGAATTGAGTCTGTCAAATCATGTGTATTGCCGAATTGGAGTCAAAGTTTTGTTAATATAACTCCGTTCAGTTGAATAATTAATATCGCTCGTCCAAACCGCACGAATGTATATGGGTAACTTTATTTTTCATAATTATACTCATTGCTATTCTGAAAAACTTATAATTTCCCTTCATTTCATAAAATTAACTCGGCCGAATAGAGCCTAATGCATTGCAGAATTAAATTTAAAGGTCAAATTCGATATTGGCAGCAAATCTAATACACCAAACCTAACCTGAATTCGTTTTCGCGTTATATCTATTCATCTTTTTTTTTTGGGAGAGTACTCAATTCTCAATAATTATAATTCATCATCAGTACACTTACAATTCAAATCAGTTTGTTAAGTAAATACTAGTTGAAACTATCATTATTTTACAAGAATCATGAAAGCTAAATATTTTGACATTTTTTTCATCTCCGACATTCCGTGAGATTGGTAGGATTGGTACACGATGTTTAATCTTCATACCATTTAATCTGACTTTTGATGACAGAAAAGTGCAAAATTTTTACATAATATCTCAGTCAAATAAAAAGTCCTCAAATATTTGTGAATAATAAAAAAAGAACGCTTTGTATCAATAAATATAGTTAATTAAACTTCAAACTTTTATTCTAATGTACAAACATCCCAAAAAAATGTTTCACCTTAGTAAAAAGTATGAATAATGAAGAGGCAAATTTTTTTTCAGGTTTAATAGTATATTATCCAGCAAGGGGGTGAAATTGGACTTTTCACGTTCAGTGTGATGTGTGCAGTACGAGCCGAAGACGAGTATTGTACAGCTAAATTTGGAAATTTGGGTAATTCTTGACATTTTGGGGAATTTGAAATGTTGGTAATTTTGGAAATTTTTGGTAATTTTGGAAATTTCTGATAGTTTATGAAAATCTATCGGTCATTAATGGTAACTTTGGTGATTGACAACTTCACATGAATTGCCCATTTTTTTCAAAATTTCCGGTAATTTATGGAAATTTATCGGGCATATAAGTTAAGTTTCAGTTACTTTATTATAAAAATTTTATCATCATTAATATTTTGATTAACGTCAATCAACTCCACCCGTTTAATTACTCACTAGTATAGACTATAGAGAGATAGCGAAACGCTCACCTGCATAATAATATTCCATTACATTTGACACGTGTGAACTCAGAGGTGAATAATGAGCTACTTCTCTCCCTAGGGAGAGAAGGGGCAGCTTCTCTTCCTCTGACGTCACGTTAATCTGAAAACTGTTATTTCCAACCCAGTTTACGGGGGTAGAAGAGACCCATTACATACCTGTTTTATGAAATAGTACATTGTGTAACGAGTGGGGTATTGTTCCATATTGCGTACGCGAGCGCCATTAGCGTGCAAGTGGCGGAATATGGAACTATACCCTACTACCACGTCAGTTGCACACACTATTTTTCATCATGAACGCATATTCCGTGAATGTGTGATGAAAAATTACACAGACCGACAAATTTTAAAGCCAGAGACCAGACCTAACATTTCCGAAGGATTTTGATGCGCTGAATCCGAATCCCTTTGAAGTCCTGTGACTTCTTTTCAAATATTTGGAAATCTCTTAAAATTCCTTCCATTTTTTTTTAATTTCTTAAAATCCCTCAAAATTCCTTGAAATCCCGTAAAATCACTAAAATCTGATTAAATTCCTAAAACGCTTTGGAAATCAATTTATATCATTGCAAATCTTTCAAAACCCCTCAAATTATTTTTTTAATCTTGTTTAGACTGAAATAGATTGATATAAATCCATTGAAATACCTTAAAATCTTCATAAATATTTTGAAACCTTATGAAATCTGTTAAAATAATTCCAAATCTCTGAAATCCCTCTTAATCCCTTAGAATCGTTGGAAATACCCTAACGATTTTGTTATGCCTTGAAATCTTTCAAAATTCACTAAAATCTCAATAAATTTCTAAAAAGCTTTGGAAATCCTTTCAAATCACTGGAAATCTTTCGAAACCTCTTTAATTCTTTTTGAAATCTTGCTTATACTGAAATTAATTGATATAAATCTGACAGAATTCTTTAAAATCTTTACAAATCTTTCGAAATCTTATGAAATCCCCGCAAATCTCTTCAAATCATCGCAATCCTGTTAAAATCTCTTGAAGTACTTTAAATTTCGTAAAAATACTTTGGTGTATTTTAAATCTCTTTGAAATCCTTTGAAATCATGTGATATCTTTTTAAATATTTGGAAATCTCTTTAAATTCCTTCAATACTCTTAAATATTTTAAAATCCCTCAAAATTTCTTGAAATCCTTCGATATCTCTTGAAATCCCATAAAATCTCCTGAAATCTTTGAAAATAATTTTGAATCCGTGAAATCTCTCTTAATCCTTTAGAATCGTTTGAAATACCCCGAAACTTTCGTAATTCATTAAAATCTTTTAAAATTCACTAAAATCTCATCAAATCTGTCAAACTCCTTAAAAATCTTTAAAAATTGTTTAAAATCTTATGAATTCCTTAAAAAAATTTCAAATCGTTGCGATACTATTAAAATCTCCTGAAATCCTTTAAATTCCGTAAAGTACTTTGGTGTATTTTTAAACTCTTTAAAAACCTTTAAAATCCTTTGACTTCTTTTTGAATATTTGAAAATCTCTTAGCATTCCTTCAATTCCTTTGAAATTTTTTAAAATCCCTCAAAATTCCTTGAAATCCTTCGCTACCTCTTGAAATCCCGTAAAATCTCCTGAAATCTTTCAAAATAATTTTAAATCTCTGAAATCTCTCTTCATCCCTTAGAATCGTTTGAAATACCCCGAAAATTTCGTAATCCCTTAAAATCTTGTAAAATTCATTAAAATCTCATCAAATCCGTTAAAATCCTTTAAAATCTTTAAAAATTATTTGTAATCTTATGAATTCCCTAAAAATTTTTCAAATCGTTGCAATCCTATTAAAATCTCCTGAAATCCTTTAAATTTCGTCAAAATACTTTTGTGTATTTTTAAACTCTTTAAAATCCTTTGAAATCCTGTGACTTCTTTTTATATATTTGGAAATCTCTTAAGATTCCTTCAATTTTTTAAAATTGCTTCAAATCCCTCAAAATTCCTTGAAATCCTTCGCCACCTCTTGAGATCCCGTAAAATCTCCTGAAATCTTTCAAATAATTTCTAATCTCTGAAATCTCTCTTCATCCCTTAGAATCGTTTGAAATACCCCAAAACTTTCGTAATCGATTAAAATCTTTTAAGATTCATCAAAATCTCATCAAATCCTTAAAAATCCTCAAAAATCTTTTAAAATCTTTTTAAATCTTATGAATTCCTTAAAAAAATTTCAAATCGTTGCAATCCTATTAAAATCTCCTGAAATCCTTTAAATTTCGTCAAAATACTTTTGTGTATTTTTAAACAAATTTTCAACTCGATGTGGCTATTCGTGTGAAAATAAGTTTACAAATAAAAAAAGTGTCAGTAAGGTAGGAAACCGGTCACGTGACCCACTCGTCACATGGCCTTAAGAAAATTTTATTAAAATAAATTAATCTATAAATTTAAATAATAATCCAAAGAAATTTCCATTTTATCTTCTTATGCTTAAAACTCAGAGCATATTTAGCTGAAATTAATGTGGGTCCTGTATTAAATTCAATTTGAAGCGTTTCAAATTCCTAAAGTTCATAGTAAAAATATTCAATTTTAAACAAGATAGGTGAATTTTAAACCAAATAGTTGAATTTGGAACCAAAAAGATTAAATTTCCACCAAAAAAGACGATTTTTCAACAAAATTCATGAATTCTCAAACAAATAGTTGAATTTTGAACTAAAAAACATCAGTTTTCAACCAAAAATGGAATAATTCAATTTTCAGTTAATAAATTAATTTTCCAGAAAAAAAGAACAAATTTTAATCTGAAATGATGAATCTTTAACTGAAATAAATTAATTCTGATACAAAAGGATGAATTTTTAACAAAAGAATAACTTTCAACCAAGTAGTTTTTATCCTCAATCTAAAAGATGAAATTTCAACTAAAATGATAAATAAACGATAATGATAAATATAATAAATAAATAAATAATTAATGATAAATAAAGCACGTTTTTTCAAGAAAAGAGATGAATTTTCAATTACAAAAGACAAACTCTCAACCAAATAGTTTAATTTTCAGTTTAATAAATTAATTTTCAACAAAAAAATTTCCTACAAAAAAAGACAAACAAATTTTGAGATAAAGTGATAAATTTTTTAATAAAATGATGAGTCTTTTACTGGAATAGATGAATATTCAACTGGAGTAGATAAATTTTAAGTTAAATAGATGAATTTTTAACAAAAGAGTTTATCTTTCAAGCAAATAGTTGTATTTTCAACCCAAAAGTTGATTTTTCAACTAAAATTGTACATTTTTAACTGAAATACTTGAATTTTCAACCAAAAAGATGAATTTCCAAAAAAAAAAATTTATTTTAATACATGAATTAAAATACAAGAATTTTTAACGAAATATTTTATTTTTCAACAAAAAATATCAGTTTTCAACATAAAAATTCAATTTTTTAGTTTCAATTTTCAGTTTAAAAAATTAATTTTCAACCAAAAAGTTGAATTTTCAACTAAAATTGTACATTTTTAACTGAAAAACTTGAATTTTCAACCAAAAAGATGAATTTCCAAACAAGAAAATTAATTTTTCTACATGAATTAAAATACATGAATTTTCAACGAAATATTTTATTCTTTTAACCAAAAATATCAGTTTTCAACATAAAAATTCAATTTTTTAGATTCAATTTTCAGTTTAACAAATTAATTTTCAACCAAAAAGTTGAATTTTCAACTAAAATTGTACATTTTTAACTGAAATACTTGAATTTTCAACCAAAAAGATAAATTTCCAAACAAGAAAATTAATTTTTATACATGAATTAAAATACATGAATTTTTAACGAAATATGTTATTTTTTAACAAAAAATATCAGTTTTCAACACAAAAATTTAATTTTCTAGTTTCAATTTTCAGTTTAAAAAATTAATTTTCAACCAAAAAGTTGAATTTTCAACTAAAATTGTACGTTTTTAACTGAAATACTTGAATATTGAACCAAAAAGATGAATTTCCAAACAAGAAAATTAATTTTTTTTACATGAATTAAAATACATGAATTTTCAACGAAATATTTTATTTTTTTAACCAAAAATATCAGTTTTCAACATAAAAATTCAATTTTTTAGATTCAATTTTCAGTTTAACAAATTAATTTTTGCAATTAGTAGCACTGTATCTGACTGTTAAATTAGTAATTTTATCAGTTTCTACTAAATGAAATGGTAAGATTTATGTTACTAAAGGAATTAGTAAGGGTATTCTACTAATCTGCTTAGTATACAAATTCATTAATATACTAATTCAATGAGTAGTAATGAATTACTATGGAAACATAATTTAATAATTTTTCAACTACTTTCTGTTGGTTTTTGAGTTTTAATTGAGGAAAAATAATGTTTTCATAATTTATATTCTAAGTTTATATAGTTACATTAATAAAAATTGTGTATCTACATACTTTAAAGCGCGAGAATTTTAATTTAGTTTATTTATTTTTTTAAAGTGAAAATTGAACTATTATGTTTGATAATTGATCGTTTTTAGTTGAAAATTCAAATATTCATCCTTTTGCTTGAAAAGTCAACAGCTTGTTTGCAATTGTTTCTCTCCCTTTACGACTGAAAAATCTTTTTAAGTTGAAAATTAATTTCTTTAACCGAAAATCGAAACTGAAAAATTGAATTTTTATGTTGAAAACTGATATTTTTTGTTAAAAAATCAAATATTTCGGTAAAAGTTCAAGTATTTTGTTGAAAAATCATCTTTTTTGGTAGAAAATTAATCTTTTTGTATAAAAATTAATTTTCTTCTTTTGAAATTCATCTTTTTGGTTGAAAATTCAAGTATTTCAGTTAAAAATGTACAATTTCAGATGAAAATTCAACTTTTTGGTTGAAAATATAACTACTTGGTTGAAAGATAAACTCTTTTGTTAAAAATTCATCTTATTTATCTTAAAATTTAACTACTCCATTTGAAGATTCATCTATTCTAGTAAAAGACTCATCATGTTATTATCAAATTTATCACTTTGGCTGAAAATTTGTTTGTCTTTTCTTGTGGGAAATTTTGTTGTTGAAAATTAATTTTTTTTAACTGAAAATTAAACTATTTGGTTGAAAGTTTGTCTTCTTTAGCTGAAAATTGATCTCTTTTCTTGAAAAAAACGTATTTTTTTGGTAGAAAATTGTTCTGTATGTTTCAAAATTAACCTTCTTGTTTGAAACTTTATCTTTTTGGTTGAAAATTTAAGTATTCCAGCTAAGTATTCATCATTTTAGTTGAAATTTCATCTTTTAGATTGAAGCTAAAAACTACTTGGTTGAAAGTTATTCTTTTGTAAAAAATGCATCCTTTTGGATCAGAATTCATCCATTTCAGTTAAAGATTCATCATTTTAGTTTAAAATTTGTTATTTTTTTCTGGAAAAATAATTTATTAACTGAAAATTTAACTATTCCATTTTTGGTTGAAAAACTGTTATTTTATAGTTCAAAATTCAACTATTTGGTTAAGAATTCATGTATTTTGTTGAAAAGTCGTATTTTTTGGTAGAAATTTAATCTTTTTGGTTCCAAATTCAACTATTTGGTTAAAAATTCACCTGTCTTGTTTAAAATGGAATATTTTTACTATGAACTTTAGGAATTTGAAACGGTTCAAATTGAATTTAATGCAGGACCCACACTAATTCGACCTAAATATACACTGAGTTTTGAGTATAAGAAGATAAAATGAAAATTTCTTTGAATTATTATTCAAATTCATAGAATAATGTATTTTAATAAAATTCTCTTCATTGTAAAATAAGTTTTATAATTTACTTGAAACTACCGTATAAAATAATAACCAGAAATACATTTACCAATTCATTTAGTAGTAGCATTACCAAATCCTTTAGTAGATATAGTTACTAATTTATTTAGTGAGTTATCCTTACTCATTGAATTAGTAGATTTTTACTAATTACTAGTAAACGAATCGGCACTATTTGAATTAGTAGAAAACTACTATCCAAGGTAATCTTAAATATTCAATAAAAATTCGATATTTTTCGTTTCAATCATTGTATTTCAAATTCGTTGAGAACGTTTTCGTGATATGACGACATCGAATTATGAAAAAAGTTTTGAACTAATTACCTTATTTTTTTTTGTTATCATAGATAAACACGTGCGAATAGAATAAGCTAATTTAAATAATTCAATCTACTGTATCATTATATACACATGATTTTTCCGTTTGTTGTTTTCTAAGGTCATGTAGCAAACTTTGATGATGAGCTCAAACTTTAGATCTGTTTTTGAAGAGAAGAATATCAGAATATTTATTGTCAGTCATCCAATACAACGTACTTTTTAAAATTTTTATTATGAACAGTTGCTTGAATTTCACTGAAAAACATTCGAGTTGAGAATAATTTTAGTCTGTTTGTTTTAAACAATACTAAATACAGAAACAGTATTCATGTTCTGTGAAAAAATGTATTGACCGCGACAAGTTTTTCACTTGTCCACCGTGTTCCAATCCCATATTTCAAGTCTGTTCGAAAATGTCCAGCTCTAGCTGAAAATTTGTTAGAATTTAAAAATTTTCAAAAGTGAACTTAAGTTTTCATCTCAAGTCCTTGTTCGAAGTCAGAGTTTTAACTCGTTTAGAAAATTTCCTGTTTCAACAAAGAGTTTTTAAAATTTTGAAAATTCCCTCTTTCAGTTAGAATTGATTTAAATCTGCAAACTGCTTGTTCAAAGTCAGAATGATAAATCCATCCCCCTGTGTAGAACAGTAGAGGCGCCTTTGCTGTGATACAAGTTAATTTGGGTGATGGTTAGTCCCGACAGGTTGGTCCTATCCCTGGCCAGCAACCCTAAAGTTGACCTGTCTAAGGTAGTAGAAGGTCCCTTGTCTGGGACTCAAGAATTTGTACAACAAGAAGTTGCTTGGTACCTTTCGCTGTGTCTTCTTCCTGAGGCTGACCGTTCCTGACGATTCGCCAGGACACTGTCCTGAGTGAACGATTGGTTGGCTGCGAAAAATGCGAAGATCACTCCTCCACAGATGGATGTCTCAGATTTTGGCGATTGATCTGGGGAACCTATTTCAAGCACCCTCCAGGTGGCTTCCCTAAAGAGCTCAAACTGCTCCGCAGTGAGCAGTGTCCACAATCTTCAGCGGGTTAGCTTGTTCCTCTTCATAGGCTTAGCCCCCTCCCCCGGTGGAGTTTTCTCTGAGGCCCTCTCTCTCTTCTGAGCCACGGTGCTGCTTGTCAGAGTTTTGGAAATATAGTTCGATGACATGTTTTCTATCACCAAAAAAATCAACGCAAAAGCCAGTTTTTTTAAGTTAGGAAGTGAGAAAAAGCTTAGTTTGGAATTCAGAGTTCGGATTCGTATTTATTCTTTTTGGCAAGGTTTTACGGTATTGTTCTCTGTACAGCCCGTCCCCCACCGCAAAGTATTGGGCCCAACGGACCAAAAAATACCATTTCTCTGTATTTTCGGTAACTTAATCCGAGTTGATGGTCGAGATTTAAAAAAACAAAGGTTTTTCTTACATTTTCTTCAATACGTATTCAATACGGTATTCGGATCTAGCGACCCAAAATTCACAGGATGTGACTACTCTTGTCCATCGGACAACCTGATTTTTTTTGTGCGGCTGTGATTATCATTCTTCACGAAAATCCCAGCTCACCACTAAAAATTCGAATTTAAATACAAATACAAAAAAGTGCAAATTCAAAAATTTCCTGTTCCAAGTCAAAATTATAATTCCTTGAAAAAAACCCTGTTTTAAGTCAGACATGTAATGCCTTCGAAAAATGCATTGCTCCAATCCTAGGATTACCATCTGGGTCTGGCGCAAAACATATATATATATATATATATATGTATACTTTAGTAGATATGGACAAGAATTACGGTATAGCAAGCCTAGTATTAAAGAGGTCAAGAAGGATACATGGTTTCTACATTAGATCAACATGTTTCATCGTTAACAACAATAAACCTAAACGAAGGAAATGTGACTTCTCTTTTTAATCTTTCAAATCCGGTGACATTTAACCTAAGTAAAAAGAGACATCATTTTCAATATTCTGAAAGTTACTGCAGCTGGATTTTCGTTAATTTATGTTAAATTTATTCTAGGACGAGAGATTTCGCATTTCATTAATCCCTGATTACATAATTTATATTTTTAATGAAGCACTAAAATTGACACCGAAAAAACCTAATTGAAAATGTAAAAAATCGAATCCTTTGTCAAATAAATTTTTATTGGCAGTGAGTTTTGAGTGTTGAAAAGAAATTTTAAATTTGGGACTTGGTTATTTATTTCAATCTAATAAAAAGATGGATTGGATTAAATTGAAAGGGGAATTTCACGCTCCATCAAAAACGTTTATGGGAAAAATGGTAGAAAGAAATGTCCGAGAGGAATATGCGGTGATCTTGACATAATAGTAACGCATTGCTTTTATATCTCACCCAGATAAAGAATAATGGATAGTGGCTGGTCATGTCGTCCGAAAGATATGACGTCTTCTATTTCCCCGAGGGATGATAATAAACTTTTGATATAATTTTCAATGAAACCGTACCAAAATGATTCTCTCCTCAATTCAATAATTGCAGGAACTACACGAGGAATCTCTAAAACCTACAAAACTAATGAAGTAAAGTCCATTAATTAGTTCAGGCTTTTTCTTGCGTGGGGGGGGGGGTCGAAATATTTTACGAATCCTTACTTAGGGGCAGAAGTGGCGGAGCCTTTTTTTTTACAATTTGAACATTCTATAATAATATTATACTATGTAAAAGTTATACATAAATCAGAAATAATAAATAAACAATGAATAGTAAATAATAAATAATAATAAATACAGATATAAAATTCATATTGCCAAAGATTTCACAAAGATTTCAATGTTTTTTCAAAGATTTCACAAATATTACCAAATATTTCAAAAATATTTCAAAGATTTCGCAAAAATTTCTGAAGATTTCAGAAAGATTTCACAAAGGTTTCAATGATTTCACAAAGATTCCAAACATTTCGTAAAGATTTCAAGTAGATATCAAAGATTGCACAAAGATTTTAATAATTTTCCAAAGATTTTGTAAAAATTTTGAAGGTTTCGCAAAGATTTCCAAAGATATCAGGAAGATTTTATAAAGAATTCAATGATTATCTAAAGATTTCAAATATTTCACAAAGGTTTCAAATATTTGGCTAAGATTTCGGATAGATTCAAACGATTTCGCAAAAATTTGAGATGGATTTCAAAGATTGCACAAAGATTTCAATGATTTCCCAAAGATTTCATAAAGATTTTAAAGATTCTGCAAAGATTTCCAATGATATTAGAAAGATTTCTCAAAGATTGCAAATATTTCATAAAAATTTCAGATAGCTTTCAAAGAGTGCACAAAGATTTCCCCAAAATTTCACAAACATTTTCAGATATTTCAAAAATATTTTTAATATTTTGCCAAGATCTCCAAAGATTTCGGAAATATTTTTAAAAGATTTTAATGATTTCCCAAAGATTTCATAAAGATTTTAGATAGATTTCCAAGAGTGCACAAAGATTACGATGATTCCCCAAAGACATAAAAAATTTCACAAATATTTCGCAAAGATTTTGGATAGATTTAAAAGATTTCACAAAGATTTCAATTATTTCACAAAAATTTCAGATAGATTTCAAAGAGTGCACAAAGATATATATATATATATATATATATTGCCATATATCAGTATATACACAGCCATATATATATTTCTGATATATCAGAAAATGGCTACTAACGATTCACTGTCCACAAAACCGTATAAAAAGAATACAAATAAATATTTGTTTATATTAAAATTGCTTCATTTTAAATAAAGAGTTAACCACTCTTGAAATCTTTTGAAACCTTCTAAACTTTCCAAATTCTTTAATTTCCTTGAAATCTTGTAAAAGTTCATGAAATCCTATAAATTTTCTGAAACCCCATAAAATTCCTTAAAATAATTTCAAATACTTTTGAATACTGCAACTGGTTTTAACTACGTCATAATCAACTGAAAGATTTTGAAAACCCGCGAAATCCCATACAATTGTTTGAAATCATTTGAAATGCCTCATAATTATTTTAACCTGTCCAAATTACTTGAAATCAGTAGAGTTCCATTGAAATCTTTTAAAATATTCTGAAATCCCTGAAAATCTTGTGAAATTCCTTAAAATGTTTATAAATCACTTGAAACCTTGTGAAACCCCATGAAATCTTAAGAAATAACTTGAAATCTTGTGAAATCCCTTAACATATTTTGAAATACTTTGATGATCCTTCAAATTTTTTAAAATGTATATAATATTTTGAAACACAATTGAAAACTTTTACAAACTTGTTAAAAATCTCTCTAAATCCCTTGAAGTATTTAAAAAATTGTTGAAATCCGTAAAAATCCTGTGAAACCCCTTAAAATCATTTCATAAGCCATAAAATCTCAAAAGATTCTTGGAAATCCCTTGAAATAATCTTGAATAAATTGAAATCCTTAGAAAATCTGTAAAATCCCTTGAAATTAAAAGTTATACTTTTTTATTTTTATTTTATTATTTATTTATTATTATTATATTATTTATTTATTTTTCTAATTCTTAAAGTTATAATTGCAATTCTTTTGTAAGTGCTGTGAAATCTCTGGAAATATTTTGAAATATTTGGAAAATTCCTCAAATCTTTGTAAATGCTTTTAAATTCCTCAAAATTCTTTGAAATTTATTGAAAGGGCTTTAAATCTTTTGAAATTCCATGAAATCTTCTTAAATCGATTAAAATTCATCCAAATTCTGTGAAATTATTTGAAATCGCTTGAAATCTTTTTAAATTACTTGAAATCCCAGAACGTTCTTTGTAATCTTTTTAATTGATCTAAAATCCCTTGAAATACTTAGAAATACTTTGAAATATTTTTAAGTATTTCGGAAATGTTGACATTTTTTAAAACTAACCCACAAATAGATATCTTCTGAAATCTTTTAATTTTGTGAAATCTTATTATCTGGTGTAAAATCAAAATTAAGTTAGCAGCGTATTTAATTTTTTAATTTCAAATGTAATAAATGGAGCAATTTCAAGACATTCAAAAGTCGATCAGGTTTTCAACAAGAATGAGTCAATGATCAGTTTAAATAAAGAGAAAACGTCATTATTTTGTTTTTATCAAAAATGTGTTTAAACGTTAAAACCGTTAAAAATGAAAAAACCACAATTATGAAAAGCTTTAAAAGTTGTAAAATTTTTGTATAATGGCAAAATAATGACATTTATAGCTAAAAAAATACGAAAAAGTGGCCTTCTCGAGAAAAACGACTTATTCAATTTTCAGAAACACTTTTCAGAAGCCTTTTTATCTTTCCTGGCGAATTAAAAATGAAAGAAGATGATCTATCACAATCCGAATGAAAAATTAAATATACTTAAATAAATTGAATCTTGAAAAAAAAGTTATTTGATATATGAAAAATAAACTATTTTTAAACGAAACATTTAAAAGGCAAAAACGTTAAATTTGAAAAAATTCGGGGAAATTTTTATTTGTATGAAAATCAATGTTCAAATTTGAGAAAATTATGATTTGAAACAAGAAATTTTCCAAATCTGACTAATTCTGACTAGGAACAGGATCTTTTTTTGTTAACTCCCTTCTTGTAAATCAGAATAAAGATTATTTTCTAGGGCTGCCCTGATATAATATTCTTGTTATTATTTTATCTGCCTTGTATTTCCATTCCTTTTTCTTGCTGTTTCTTTCTCCCGGCTATTATATTTTAACTTACGAATTATACTGTTATCCTTATTTATAAGTCATGTTGTTTCATTGAAAATTCGTAGAAGATGCGTCAAAGAAAATTAATTTTTCGTTGAAAATTTATATTTGGGTGTTGAATATTACATTATTCGTTAAAAATTCATCTTTCTCGGTCGGTGATTGAAGATGACTTTGTTCTTTCTTCTTCATTCATAATGCGTCTTCTATGGGTTTACATAAGCTCCATTCCTCACACTACTCCCGCCTACATATTTCAAAATAGCTCATCCTCACTATTTACAGTTATTTACAACTATTTACAGAAACACTTATATCTAGATCCTTCTTCCTATTTTTACGATGGAGCAATTGGGTTAGCGAACGAGTGAGCGAGCGTTCGGAAGCGAGAGGAGAGAGAGAGGGAGGAAGAGAGAGAGAGAGATTGAGAGAGGGAGAACGCAACCTTATCTCAATTCACATATGCTATTACATAACCATCTTTCAACATAATATAACAAATCTTTCTGCTTATAATCTGAGTGAGTCCGGTTTTAGTTTTATTTCACATCTTTTGTACCTCCCTTTTGCCATTTTTTCCCACATCCATTCCTTTATTCTTTCTCATTCCCTCCTGTAGCCATGTCCAACTTCTTTATAAATTCTTCCCCCAATCTATCGTCCCTTAGAATCCATACCACGTTATCTTGCCAGCTTCTTTTATCTTCCACTCCTCTCCTTTATCCTTTCCATATATGCTCCCATGTTTTCTCTTCCCATTCACAGCTTCTGCACTCTTCTGTTCACTTCCTTTTCCCAATACATCTTTCTATTAATTGTCTGTCCTTTCCCCTTTTTCTAATTCTTCATAGTTCACTCCAGTCGCGTCTCCGATATCTCTAGCATTAATTAACTCATTTCCTACTTTTTCCCAACTTGTTAATTCTATCGCCCTCCCACTCCTTTCTTCTACCTTTATCAAACACTTTCTCGCTACTCCCCTCCCTTTCCCTCCATTAGCTTCGTCTTAAATTTCCATGCCCTCTTTCCCACTTTAATACTTTATTTATTTCTTTGCGCTTCTTCTTTCACCAGATATCCGGGCGTCCTCTAGTCTACCCCTAACGTCCACCTTATATACATTTCTTGTAAACTCTAAATCTTTTTCCTTTCGTACCATCCCTATATCTCTGCTCCATAGCCTAATACCGGCCGCACCAGCGAATCAAATAGCCACATTCTCCTTCTCCAATTTTTTTTTATCTTTTCTTTTTCTATTCTCCATATCTGTTTCATTACCGCTGCACAGTCAAACGCCGACTTCAAGTCCACCAACATTGCAATCATTGCATAAGGGTCACTTCTATGTAATATATCACCTTCTCCCCTTTGCCTTTCTCCATTGTGTGTGCCACTACTCCTTCCTTCCATAACTTTGGCCAGCCTTTTCCTCTCTATGCTCTATTGCACATTATACATGCTTATTGCTTTAATCCAGTCCCCCCATATTTCCATGAAATATTTTTTCCATCCTACCATCTAAATATCCTGGTTCACTCTTTTCCTTCTTTTTCTCTCTATATTTAGCACCTTCCAAAACTCTCATTATGTCCTAGCCTCCTCTGCATCTTCAAAAAATCTTTGAAAATTTTCTTAAGAATCTTAGGAAAAATATATTTATACAAACTTAAAAATAAATAGTTATTCGACATTTTTATTTTCTCTGCAAAAATATTTTTCGCCTTAAATTACAATTATGATGCAATTTTCCTTTTTTCTTCAGTAAAAAATAGTTTGATTTGAAAATCTATTGTTTGTTTGTTTGAGAATACATTCTTTTCAAATTGATTTTAACTGTTTTTAATTAAAAATTAGAATATTTTTATTAAAATAGCAATTATTACATTTTTCCTAGAAAATTCAGCTTTTTTCTTTGAAATATCATACTTTTTGGGTGAAAATTGGACTGTACAGTTAAAACTTGTTTTGCTGTTGGAATTTTTCTTTTTTCTTCACTAAATTGTATGTATATTTTTGTATGAAAAATAAATATTTCGAATAACTATTTATTTTTGAGTTAGTATAAATATATATTTCCTAAGATTCTTAAGAAAATTTTCAGAGATTTCTTAATATTTCTGTATGCCCATGAAAATTTCTACAGCAAAAAAAGTTTTAACTAAACAGTCGACTTTTCAACCAAAAAAAGATGATATTTCAATGAAAAAAGCTGAATTTTCAACGAAAAATGTAATAATTGCTATTTCATTGAGAATATTCTTATTTTTCATTAAAAACGGTTAAAATCAATTTCAAAAGAATGTTTTTTAGACAAAATACAAAAAAATGTAATCAAAAAATTTGTTAGTGGAGAAAAAGGGAACATTGCATCAAAATTATAATTTAAGGTCAAAAATATTTTTGTATAAAAAATAAAAGATTGGAATGACTTTTTATTTGTAAAGTATTTTGCTCGTTTATTTTAAGGTTATATAAATATAATTTTCTTATGATTCTTGACAAAATTTCAACATTTTTTTCAATATTTCAGATATGTCAAATAAAAATGTCAACAAAAAATATAATTTTTAATTAAACACTAATTAATGGAAATATTTTTATGATTTCAATCTTAAAATTTATTCCATATGGTCAAACATTGTACACAAATGTCGTACAATTTATCAAATGACCAAATCTTTACAAGAATTTTTTAAAATAAAAATGAAGTCGTGTCATATTCGAATAACATTTAGGAATATTTATATTTATTTACATTTATAGCAATTATCAATATTTTTCATGTTTAAAATTAACGTATACAGAGTACAGATTTTATTTTAAATTTCTCGACATTTTTTTTTGTACAATGTTTGACCCTAGGGCAGAATCAAGGATAAATATTCTAAAAATAAGTTCATTAGTTATTGAAATACTTCAAAGAATTACCTTTATAATAGTTTTGTCCTTTTAAAATCATGGGATATTCCTAAAAAAAAAACAAAAAAAATATTAAATTTTTTTTACAATTATTTAGAATTAATTTCCAATTAAAATGATTTTAAAATTAAAATAAAATTGTAAAAATAAATACAAATATAAGTTTTCTGAGATTCTTCAGAAACTTTCGAAATATTTTCTACGATTTCAGATATTTTAAATCAAAATTTGAACAAACAAAAAAACACATTTTCCACCGAATAGTTTCATTTTTAGACAAAAAAGGTTAATTCTCAACGAAAAATGTAATAATTGCTATTTCAATAAAAAAATATATTTTTTCATTAAAAAGCGGTCGAATTTAACATTAAAAAAATTTATTTTTGACAGAATGAAAAAATATTCTAGAACTATGTTTATTAGTTATTAAAATACTACAAAGAATTACCTTTAAAATAGTTTTGTCCTTTCAAAATCATGGGATATTTCTTTAAAAAAAAATTATTAAATTTATTTTACAATTATTTAGAATTAATTTCCAATTAAAATAGAAGATGACCGCGAGATGAGAAAAAAGTCAAGAAAGCAAACTCATTCCTGGAAAAAATTCCTACAAAACCCCACTTAGTATTTTTAATCGTACTTTGTTTTTTTAGGAAAGTTTTTTTACGATTTGAAGAGCTGAAGAATTTTTGAACTCACAGTTTTATGGAAAACAAAATATTAGAATCAATGAAGCTAATGCTATTCTTAGATTGTTTAAATCAAACTTTTTTGCTTTATTTTTTGTTGTTGTATAAACCTATGAGAACTTCATGTTTAGCTCTTAAAATGAAGAAATCAGTCTCTTTTAGAAAAAAAGAAGAATAAGTGTATAGTGAAAGGGCCTTATTATAGCGTGGGTTTGAAACAATGGTAAGGTTACTAATCGCAATAACAACAAAATGCTGAAACACTTGCGTGGAAAATGCAGCAGGTGTTCGTTCTTGGATGGCCTTGTTTCCTCAGGGTGGACGAGACTATTGCCGCATCTTCGTGTTGAATTCTTTGCAGAGCGTAACCACCTATCTCACGGACGTGAGACGTGGTTACAGCTGCAATTTTACGGCGATTTCGCTGGAAGATTAGCACCCGACCTCGGTAGTGTCATTTTCCTTGTCTATCTATCGACCCGGATTTAACTGAACTTATGGTCTTCACGAGACGCAGAAAACTATCGGATTTTGGGAACCCTGAATTTTAATGCAAAAAACTCGACTGCTCTACATCAGCTAAGTATTTAGGCATAATTTTTTACCCTAAATTTACCTGGAAAATACATGTTGATGGGCAGTATAAGAGGCAAAAACAACATTCTGGGCTTAAAGAAGCGGAATTAGAAAACCCTAGAGTCATGACTATACAATTTTTCATTGTTCATATACGGTAATCATTAGAACAGTTATGAGAAGAACCCCAACAGCGGCATTGAAATCCATTTCGGTTATACTACTGCAGCACCTCCTAATTACGCAGAGGGCTGTGGCGGATGAGAATAGACTTTGCCTAAGCGAGCGTCACATGAATAACGTGTTTCTTGATTTCCACGATACAGTAAAGAGCATACTGACGAAGTATCAAATCAGTTGAATGCACTTTGATAACATGCTGTAAGAATACTCGTCCCTAAAGCTTTTCACGTAAGGTAATCTTTTTAAAAATGGAGGATTGGAACAATGAACAGATTAGAAGCAATTTATTCGACAGGAGGACTCGTCTGGCATACATACGGCGGTAAAGACTTGCTCGGCTGTGAAACTGGAATATTTCGGATAGACCCTATTACTGAAATAAAAATCACACTTAGCAAGTTTTCCACCATATTTCAAGCCTGAATCGTATCCATTAGGGCCAGCCTAGAGGAGATTCGTAAATATCGGTCTGTTGATCACCACATTTATGAACATACGATCTGTCAGGAGAGTTGCTCTGAATGCTCTCCAATCAAAGAGGAGAGACTTGACTTGTCTGGAGTTGCCTGCAGAATTAAAAGAGTGCTGATGTTTGGAAAAGGCTGAAAAACTAATGAACTTGGGCGAAGTGAAAGTGAAAATAGTGACAGAAATTTTCATGAGCCGCTGCTGCTCAAAAGAAGCACCTAAGTAACGCGAAAATCGGCAGCGAACCTCGCTGTCAAAAATGCGGCTTTCGTGGCTTCTGTAAGCTTTAGAGCTTCATGTCTCGCCTCCTTTTCGGAAAAACTGAAAACAATGCTGAGGTTATTATTGATAATTACAAATTAAACTTTTATGTATATCACAGTGATTTTTCTAGGGGAGTAACGTAACGGTTGGGATGCTGTACAGGTATTGGCAGCGCCTTTTTCTCCACATCTTCACATTGGTGCCTCCTGTTATCACTGTCAGCTGTCAGATCGGTAACAGCAAGATGTCAGTGTTATCGAAATCGAAAGGCGGAACCCCAAATACCTCGAATGGGAGAATTGACATCTGCAAGGTTAGGACGTTATAAACGTCCGTTCATATATTGCGGTCTATATTATTGTGGTCCTTTGTATGTAACTTTCAGGCAAAGCCGTGAGGAACGTTGGGGAGTTTTAATAACTTGTTTAACAACTCGCGCAGTTCACGTAGAAATAGCCAGATCTCTGTCAACGGATTCAGCAATCATGGATATTAGAGCAATGATAGCACGCCGGCGAACGCAAACTCAAATATATTCTGATAATGAAACAAACTTCAAAGGGGCTGACGAGGAATTACAAAATGCCATGGGAGGCATCAGCAGACATAACCCTCAAATTATTGTGAGACATTCTGCAATGTTGAAAAACATTTTTTCTTAAAGTTTCGGCAGACTTAATCCCTCAAACATGTTATGAATATTAAACGTGGATATATTTATATCATTTTTACATAATTTCACAATCATCTCCATGCAGAGGGCATTGGTAAGATATCAGCCTGAATAAAATATATTTAATTACAATATTCTACTTTATGTTTGAATTTTAGACGTGCATTTTCCTTTATGTGCGCAGCATTCTCCGCCGCTCCCCTATTTTTTCCTGAGACCTGTTGTTTTGTGACCATTCACTGTGATAAATTGAAAGTGATTATAAGGATTGTGTTTATCATAATTTTTACCAAAAGTTCGGGTTTTCTTCTGATTTGAAACATTTTTCCAATGGACAAAATTTCAATTAACTGCACAGAACAAATTGAAAAATGTAAACATCTGGGACCTACGCCCGTTAAGCACTTAACTGCAAAATGGTGGAAATTTTAATATGCATTCCATAAAATTAGTGAGAAATTTCAAAAGCGTTATTATAATGCTATTGCAATATGCATTCCATTGAATATTTAAAAAAAAATTTTAATGTCTTTACACTGCTTTTTCAAGTTGGTAAACACTAAATATAAGTAATTTAACCAACTGTGAAGTCGCAATGATGATTTTTCACAATACTTTAAAGTGAGTAATGTCCTCGCCAGATATAGCACTACTGGTGCGAGAAGTTTCTTTCAAGTAGGCAAATTTCTAGTGTTTGCCTGGTTAAAACACATTTTTTCAGGTGATCAAAATTAACATGTTTAAATTTATACAACAATAAGAAGGAAGAATTGAAATTAGAACCCCTCCAATGCATCAGGAATTATTTTTCAACTAACATGCGTTTTGGTTATCTATAACTTCCTCAAGACTGTACTTTTTTTAGGCTTGTACTAGAACAACATTCCCAATTTTCTTATGTTACCCATTTAAAAGCACACAAGATTCAATTTTCAGTGAGTTTGATTTGGAATTCTTTCTAATATAAAAAGTTCAATTTTTTGAAAACTTTTTTTCGGGATCAAAAGCGTAATTTTTCTCCATTTCAACACTTTTATTCAAATAGAAGAAAGGAAATTTTTTACGGTGAATCAAAAAGGAATTTTTTTATTTTTACATTTTCGTTTATATTCTAGATCAGTTGCAGAAGGCAATTCTGTAATTTCAACATTTTTGTAATATTTATTGAAAGAATGTTTAGCTCGTTGACCTATACAAAATGGTTACCTCAAAAGAAAAATACATTCATACAGGTAGATAAAATCATAATATTAGGAGATTTATTTATTTTTTTCTGAATTTCGATATGAAAACATGTCCTTCATCAAAGAGAAGAGAAAATGCCAAGAAAATTAAGAAAAAAAATTAGAAACGATTACAGTGCCAACCAAAATAAACTATTTTAAATCTTTAGTGCTACTTTTTATTTTTAACGAAAAGTTAAATTTTCAGTTTAAAAACTAATTTTTAACAACAAAAAAAACCAGAAGATTCAATTAAATTAAAGGTTTTCAACAAAAAACAAGCTTTTGAAAAGTAGTTCATCTTTCAACGAAGGACTGGAAATTTTAATCTAAAAGGATGAATTTTCGACAAAAAATGTAATAGTTGTATTTCAACAAAAAATATTTTAATTTAAAGTAAAAAACAGTTGGATTTAAATAACAAAGACAAATTTTCAACGAAATACTTGAATTCTCATCTAAAACAGAATAATTTTCAACTAAACAATTGCGTTTTTAACAAAATTTTTTTTTTTTTTCAAACAAAAAAAAAAGAATTTAAAACAAAAATGTTATTTCACTACCAATGGGTTGAATTTTCAACAAATTAGTTGAATTTTCAGTCAACGAAAATCATTTTTAACAAAAAAGACCCAGATTTAAAAAATAAAATTACAGATTTTCGACCACAAAAAAAAAAGAATTTTTAAGAAAGTAGTTCAACGTTTATCCAAGGAGTTGAATTTGTAATCGGAAAAGATGAATTTTCATTGAAAAATGTAATAGTTGATATTTAAAAAAAAACAAAAAAAAACACACACACAGATTTCAATTTAAAAGAAAAAAAACAGTCGGGTTTCACCAACAAAGACAAATTTGTATTAAAATACTTGAATCCTAATCTAAAACAGATTATTTTTAACTAAACAATTTGATTTTTAACCAAAAAAATGATTTTCTTTCAAAAAAGACAAATTTTCAACAAAAATACATCAATTTTCAACCAAATAGTTTAATTTTCTACGAAATTGTTTAATTTTCCATCCTAAAATACGAATTTTTTACAGAAAAGTTTAATTTTTGACCCGAAAATGTGCATTTTCAAGAAAAAAGTTAATTTTCAACCGAAACAGAATAGTTTAAAATTCAAGAAAATGGTTGAATTTTCAATTTAGAAAAATGTATTCAAGAAAGAAATAAAATTTAAATCAAACTGTTGAATTTTCAACCAAAAATAGTTGGATTATCTTATTAGGTTTTATTGATTAGGTTCGCATTTAAGTGGACAAATAAAAGTAAGTAGAAAGACTGTGAAGCGTGCGATAAATAAACAGGAATTTTAATAACTTATAGTATAAATGAAAACATTTTTAATGAAGATTGAACTTCATTTTTAATACTCGAAAAATTTTATGACACTATTTTGACACTTTTTTTTAAGTCTTGACACTATTTACACTATTTTTTATCTCTAAAGTGAGTCCGAGGCCTGTAATCAGTATAACTTAAAAATTGATTAAGTTTGATGTAATCAACTATATTTAATGAGAAATTGATTGTTTAATAAAAAATAATTCTTTCTGTTATCTAGTCAAAGAAAATCACTTTAACCAGTTAATTACTCTATCCCATACTTTTTTATATCTTGAGAGGTCTCTTTTTAAATTAATAGCCTTGTTACCTTCTTTTTTTATAAATAACATCTCCATGAATTCTCTCTTTTTTTTTTTTTGTCATGATAAAGAATTTTATTCTGTTATGCGCATGTTTTTCAATGATCTCAAAAGGATAATGGTTTAGAAAAAGAATTTGTTTACAATGTTCAATATTTTTTTCATGGAACATTAGATGTGATAATTTAAGGGCTCTATCAATTAAATTTTCAATAATTCCTATTTTATTTTGACTGGAGTGATTCGAGAGAAAACTGAGTTTTCTTCCTGAACAAAGAGTTTTCCTATACCAATCAGTGATAATATGTCTTTCATCGGTTTTAATTAAAGTCATGTCGAGAAAATTTAATTTTCCTTCAGTTTCAATTTCAACAGTAAATTGTAACTTTGCTTTTCCTTTTGTAAATTAGTTTCCCTCTCCCATTTAATTGAATAACTTTTGAATCAGTCTCAACCCACAGAGTGACCTCAAGTACATGCATGTTCTTTGGCTAAATAGAAATTTGAATTTTAGATGGAATTCCAGAATTTGTTTAATTGTTATAAGCAAATTAATTAATATTACTAGGTCTAATATTCGATTATTAAAAAGCGCATGGCGCCATTTTCAATTAATTCTCGAAACAATTTGAAACTATTGTTTTCGGGAAACCCGTTTTCGTAATTGGATGAAGCTTAAATTGTTTTTCCGCTATTTAAAAAGAGTCTGCAAACTTCAGGATTATGAGAAATGCAAGTTTATCTAAATAATATATTCAATATTAATGATAATCAATGTAACAAAGGTGCCCAGCACTTTGATATCTACAATATAATGTGTAGATTTTTGAAGATTTCTAAAAAAAAGAAGGTTTTTGTAAGAATTTAAAAATGTTTCAAGAGAATAAAATGTTTTTTTTTCAATTTCGGGGAAAATTTAAACTGATTATTTATTTAAAAAAATAAATGTTTAGAGAAAATTGACAAAGATTTCAAAACATTTAAAATTATTTCTCAAAATTTCGAAAAAGAATATGGACGATTTTAAAGTAAATATGCTCAGTTTATCAAGATTTCAAAGTTTTATAAAAAATTTGATCAACTTTCACAGACATTCAGATGTTTTAAAAAGATTCAGAATTAATTTAAAACTTGAAGACATTTCAAACAAGTTAGAAAAAACGTACATTTTTGAAAATGAAAACTTTGAAGCTTCTTAAAGATTTGAAAGGTTTCACGATCGTAAAAATTTCTTTAAATTCCTGGGAAAATTCAAACTGATTTTTGTTTTGAAAAATAAATTTTAAGAGAACATTTAAAAACATTTCCAAAATTACTAAAACCGAATCTGGAAGATTTTAAGGCATTTTTTCAAATTTTCATAAGTTTAAGAATATTTGTGCAAAAATGTATATAACTTTAAAAAGTATTTAGAAGGTTTAAAAGTTTTTTATTTGAAAAGATTTCCAACAATTTTACACGCAATATAAATTTTGGAAGATTTGGAAACATTTCCAAAGATTTCTACAAATGTCAAAAAAAATTTCAAAGATTCAAGGGCAGTTTTTTGAATCTTAAAAGGTTTTTCAAGATTTTAGGTATATTTCGAGCCAGTATAAAATTTATTTTTTCCAAAAGTCCTAAATATCTTTTAAATTGACTCGAATTTTTCCTAAAATTTGACGAAATCATATAAAACAAACAAATAATACTTTTACAGAATTTTAAGAAAATTTCGAATAATTTCAAGGTTTAAAAGTTTTGGAAATGGTTACAAAAAATAATTTGAAAATTGAAAAGATTTACAAAAATTTAAAACAACATGTAAATTTTTGAAGATTTCGAAAAAAATTTCGAAGCTTTTTAAGAAGTTTGAAAGACTTCAAAGAAATAAAAAACTTTTCTTGAAATTCCTGGGAAAATTTTTGAAGATTTCAAAAATGAAGAAACTTTTTAAGAATTTTAAAAAGTTTGGAGATATCAAATATATCTTCTTAAAATTCCTGGGAAAATGTAAACTGATTTTATATTTTGAAACATTAATTTTAAGAGAATATTTAAAATTATTCTTAAAAATGACAACAGATTTTAAAAGATTTCTAAAATCGTCATAACAGATTCTGGAAGATTTTAAGGCAACTTTTGTAATTTTTCAGAATTTTAAGAACATTTTTGAAAAAATTCGAATAATTTTAAAAGGTATTTAGAAGGTTAAAAAGTTTTGGAAAGAGTTGAAAAATAATGTTAAATTTGACAATATTTAATTTAGTTTTATATTTCGAATTTTCAAATTTGAATTTCTCTGAATTTAAAATGATTCAAATTCAAAAGTTTGTAATTTTTTAATTTTGAACGCTTTCAATGATAAATAATACAATTTCAATTTCTCTGAATTTTAAATGATCTATGTTCCAAAATTCGAATCTTAAAATATTCAATTTTTAACGTTTTGACATTTTCCTATTTTCGAAATTTTAATTAGAAATAATTCAATTTCGTGATCAATTTTTTAGAAGACAGTTGAATTTTCATCAATAAATTTCATTTTCAAGCATGAAAGATGATTTTTCTACCATGAAAGATGAATTTTCAAAAAAAGAGTAAAGTTTTTAAGCTAAAAAGTCGAATTTTTTAGGAAACAGACTTTTAAACAGTAAATTATGAATTTCTAACAAAAAAAGGTCACTTTCAATCAAGAAAGATTCATTTTTAACAAGATAGTTAAATTCTAAACTAAAAATTTAAACTTTAAACAAAAAATAATAATTTTCCACCCCAAAAGACGACTTTTAAAGAAAATATATAAATTTTCAACCAAAAATGTAGTAGTTAAATTTTCCGATAAAAACTCGGATGAAAACAAATAACTGTGAACAAAAAAGGAATTTTGAACAAAATTGTTCCATTTTCAACTAAACAGATTAATTTTCGACCAAGAAGATTAATGCGCTATCAAAAAAGACGAATTTTCAACTTAAACAATATAAATGATAAAGTTTTAACCAAACATTGAATAGTTAAATTTTCAGATAAAAAAATAATTACTAACAACAAAAAAATGAATTTTCAACAAAGTTGTTGAATTTAAAAAAAAAAGATGAATTATCTACAAAATAGTTGAATTTTCAGCCCAAAAATACGAATCTTCAACCAAAAATTTTAATTTTCAACTAAATGGTTTATTTTTCTATCAAATTGTTGAATTTTCAAGTAAAAAAAAATATTAATTTTCCTACAAAAAAGTAGAATTTTCAACATCAAGGTTTATTTAAAAGCAAATATTTTGAATTTCAAACTTTAAGTCAAATAATCGAATTTTCAACTGAAAAAGATGAATTCCCTACGAAGCATGTAACAGTTGATATTTGAATCAAACAATTGAATTTTTACATAAAAGGGATAAATTTCCAAACATGAAGATTAAATTTCTACCAAGAAAGACGAATTTTGAATAACTTACCTGAATTTTTAACCAAATTATTTAATTTTAAAGCCAAAATGACGAATTATCTACAAAATAGTTGAACTTTCAGCCCAAAAATACGAATCTTCAACCAAAAATTTAAATTTTCAACTAAATGGTTTAATTTTTCAACAAATCGTTTAATTTCAAATTAAGAAAATGAATTTTTCACAAAACAGACTTTTTAACATCAAAGTTTATTTAAAAGGAAATACTTTGAGTTTTTAACCGTAAGTCAAATAATGGAATTTTCAAATAAAAAAGATGAATTATCAACGAAGCATGTAACAGTTGATATTTCAACCAAACAATTGAATTTTTAAATAAAAAGGATAAATTTTCATACAAGATGATTAAATTTCTACCAATAAAGACGAAGTTTCAACAAAATACATGATATATTCTTGACCAAAAATTGAATACTTTGTCTGTTAAAAAAAATTTTTTTCTACCAGATATGAAACGAATTTTCATCAAAATAGTTGAATTTTCAACCAAAAAGATGAATCTTCAACTAAAAAATGAATTTTTAACAAAGTAGTTGAATTTTTGATAAACAAAGATGACTTTTTAGCAATATACAGTCGAACTCGGATTTAACGTCGGTTTTGGGGCTGTCCTTGGACCTGACCTACCCTAACTGAACCGGATTTAGGAATCATCCATTCGTTATAAAAAATATCGGATTCGCTGAGGGGAAGAAAATTGAGTTTCAAAATTTTCAGAAAAACCGCCGCTATTTAGTGAGTTTTGAGAATTTTCTAAATTTTGTTGTGAATTTCGAAAGAGAATAGAAAGAACTACTACAGTCAAACAGGAAAAATTATCATATCTATATCATTTTAAAAACTACAGCACTTTGAATCAAATATCAGAACATTTTTTCATAAATTGCGTTACGAGTTTTAAAAGTTCAAATACTTATAACTTTGCCGAAAAAATTTGGCTATCAAATCGGCGAAATATGTGTCGTCGAAAATCCTGTGAAAAACAACATATTTTATCCACAGACGATTTTGTGACTTGAACGTGTTCAGCCTGCATGATTTGAAATTAATTCTGCCGTTAATTTTTACGTTCTCATTATAATGAGAAGGTATTTTTTTATGTAAAAACTGACTATCGCTGATTTTTCTGAATCTTCAAGTTTCAAGACCCTCTGAATCTGAAACCCCCGGTCTTGCGATGGTTTCTGTCTGTCGTTGTCGTCGTTGTCGTTGTCTGTATACCGGATAACTTTTGAAAGACTGATCGGATTGAATTGTGCTTTGGCACACAGTTTTAGGGGTCAAAAGGAATGATCAAATTCGTTAAACGGCTATTTTGGATGAAAATTAAAAAAGTTAGAGCATTTTCAAAATTTTTGAGACAATTTTTTTCAAGATTAAAAAATTCTATGTATGGCTGTTTGTAGTACACAAAAAGGCGAACAATGAAAACGATATGAAAAAAATTCAGGAAAAGAAAAATGTTGATTTTTGAGAGCCGTGCAAGATTATCAGAACAACTTTTTGAATTTTCTTGAAAAATCTAAAACTCACATTTTATTTATTCAATGATTTTTTGATAGAACGCGTAGTTTTTGTTTCAATCCGAAAAAATAACATTCAAAATAATTTTTTTTTTAAACGACGCAAGGTACGAAAAGAAAAACAATGGACAAAAATTTGTCACGCAAAAAGGATCTACAAATTTGTCATTATTCATTTTTTTAGATAGGACGAGTAGATCTTCTTTTAATCGTCAAAATTAAGATCAAAAATAAGAAAATTAAATTTTTGGAGAAAGGAAAGAAGAGACAAAAAAAAAGACAAAAGTTTTATAACAAAAAATACCTACATTATAGGCTCTTGTTATAAAAATATATTAAAAATTGAAAAATTTAGAAGAAAAAAAACTTTTGACCTACATTATATCTACAAATTTGCCTAAAACCACCTTACGCTGAGATGTGTATTTTTATAGTTTAATATGGGACAGAGAACAGGGAAAATAAACAAAGTAAATTCATGGAAAAACGACGCAAGTTGCAATAAAATATTTAACAATACATTTTTCTCAATGGGATGCGCACTTTTTTCCAATTATGAAAATAAGACAATGAAAATACTTTTGCTTCAATACCAATGCATATTATGAATGTTAAAACTATAAATTTATTGAAATGCTACATTTTTCAGGGTAGCTGAGAATAAAATTTAATGCAGAATAGAAAACAAATATTAAAGTAATCATTAAAAATATAATTTTCGTTACACCTTCATCGAAAGACCGATTTTCAATGCCAGTACACAGTAAAAAAAAGAATCATTTTTGTTGCAGATCATTTTTCTCCAACGATCATGTGACTTTCGTGATCATAATGATCTGTCTATTCGGATCATTTTGATCTGATTTTAGTGTCATATGTCAGACTGAACAAAATGGCCGCTACTTTTTGACGCCGATGTCATAACGACATAACCTAAAAGTTTTATCTAACCGCATGCAAGTGACAACTACACTTAACAGCAGCATAAGGAAATATGGAAATATAAATAAACATTCCTACATAATATAGCGAAAGTGCCCTTACGGAATTGGACCTCAGCTTCGAGTTTTATGGCGGACGGGACAACAACAAAACGTGGTAAACTTTGACGATGTGTATTTTCTGAATTTTTTAACCTCTCAGAGCCGATGTCTACTTTTAATGTGACAGGTGAATAACAAAAAAAGAATCGCCTCGTCACAAATCCCCCAACTTAGCCGGGGCTACCGATCGCTCAATCTTTGGCAAACTCGTTCCTTTTCTGATTGGGTGTGACACGCAGCACCCTACCTGATGTTCTATAAGAAAAGGGGTTCCCCTGAGCAATCGTCCTGTTCCCAAGTGCCTCTTTCGATGGTAGATTTTCACGTTAAAACTAGGCGAGGTAATAGTTACTAAACTATTATTTTGTTAGTGTCCAGGTTGGAGGCAGGCATGGCAACAAAAAAAGGGGGGGGGGGGGATCAGCAAGGTGAGCCTAGCTATTCTGGTCTAGTAGCGATGGCAAAAAAATCACCTTGTCACATATTACTATTTTCTTATTAAACTTGTTCTCAGGTGAATCTCTTATTTCATCATCAGACACGGACTCAGTCAAGTGCCCCATGATATGAAGATGTTATTAATTAATTTAATACGATCTTAAAATATCTTTTGCGATCATATTGTAGTAGGTGCAAAATTAGTAGACAATTGCACCTCTTGATGCTTTCTTAGAACAACCACCTGGCCAACCTCTTAGAGCTACAATTATTTATCATATCACTATTATTATTATTATTATTATTATTATTTATTATACTACTAAGCCTAATCCCTTCCGGGATAAGACAAAATTTTGACTTGTTCATTGAAATCAATCGAAATTTCATTCTCTAGAATTAAGTTCTTGAGAAATCCCTTGCCATTTTTGCAAATCTTACCATATTTTTCCAAATTCGTTGACAGTTTTTAAAGGTCTTTACATTATTTTAAAAGCCATAAGATCTTGAAATTTTTGAAACACTCACAGCAACAGAGTATACAGAGGTATCTTATTTTATGCTGTTTATTTCCCGGGATGAACCAGGGAATGCCTAGGTATAACCTGTTGAGAGATATCGTTAGGCGAAAATTTAGCTATCTCAGGGATATCTCCAGGACATGTGGGACGTTTGTGGGAGATTTCTTAGATTTTCAAATGTTTCACGTGGGATATATGACAAATTTCAATATCCCCCTTGATACATTTAAATATCCCAGAAAAATCGCATAAATATCCCCGAAGTCCTGGGTATATCCCTAGGATATTCAAATTTCTGCATTGCAAGATATCACACAATTTCATCTCTCGGATAACCTGGGACATGAACAGGATCAGATTCGATCTCCCGGAATATGCAATTACTGTGAGGGAATCTGCTGATTTATTTGATATCTTGAGGTCTTTTAGAATCCTTTAAAATTTCTTGATATCTGTGGAGTCCTGTGGAATGCCTTGAAATAATTTGAAATCCTGCGTGAATAATTAAATAAATCATTTCATTGTTAAAGTTTCTATATTTTCTGCATCGTTTTTTGAAATATTTCAACACTAATTGTTTTCATACTAATTTTTTAACATGATTTTTCTAGAATCACGAGAAAATTATAAGAAATTCATCATAGGAAAATCATTCTAGCCCTATACTGAATTTCCCCAATATTTTTTTGTCAAGGGTGACCTCAAAGGTAGCTTTAAAGGTAGCTTCGTTACTACTGTCGTAACTAAAAAATAGCTGGTTACAGTAACTACGTAAAATAAGCTAGTTATGTCTCATATTTTCTGGGATCCCACCAATGGTCCCATTTCATTCCCCTTTTTTCTCTGGATTCCAAAAAAAGTAAAACATATTTTGAAATTGATTAATATCATTCGATCAGTTTTCCGATTCGAAAATTCAAATGTTTGAAACCTAGAAAAATATCCTATTGAGAGCTTTCTTAATGTTCAATTTTTGCAAGTGAACCATCAAAAAAAATATATATAATTTTTGGCTGATTAAAATTTTTTTCTGAATGTACAAACGCATATTTTTTGGGATTCAGTTATGTGCAAATATTTCAGGAGAAATTAAATATGTCAAACATCTAATTTCTTCAGCTTGAATTTAAAAAATATGTTTGCAGTGTGTTATTTCCAAAAACAATCTTTTTTGTGATTTAGGAATTTTGCAATTTTTTTTCTCGCGATTTCGGAACGTATTAAACTCCATGAATACATTTTTTTCCATAAAAGTAAAATAATAGCATGTTTCGCATGTTCAAGCTGAAAATATAATATTTCAGATTCGACATGTATATTTTTTTTTAATTATGCATTAAACCTAATCCAAAAAACTTCTTTTTCGTTCATCTTCAAAAAATTGAAAATCCACCTGAAAAATGTGTTTTTGAATTTATAATATTTTATTACTGTTCACTAGCCAAAACTGTACGTACAAAAAATTTTTCAAAATTTTTTAAACTGTAGACAATTTTTGCTAAATTAAAAAACTATGATTTCCTAAACCCAAAATCTGAACAGAGGGTATTGAATCTTTGAATTTTTTTTACTTTTTTGGATGCCAGCCTGCTTTTTTTTCACTGGGCCGAAGCGGTTCGATTAATTTTAGCATTTTCACTCCACTGTATTGATTATACCACTTAATCCCACTTGTTCCTAAAATACTATTATTTTCACTACTTGACATCCCTTAAGTCTCACAAGAAATAACTCATACTACTTGAAGCGTCCTAAAACTAATATGAAATAATACTGGCGATAAGTTAAGGCTGACGTCGAATTACTTATACTACTTAACTTCTCTCATCGCTGGAATATTATTGCTTTTACTACTTGAAACCCTTTGTTGCGGATATTCAATTGAACTTACTTTTTCCGAAAATGTTACTAATTTATAACCCAAAATGTAACTGAAGTTGGCTAAGTCACTAATGTGAAATTATAATGTAACTAATATTTTCTTTTAATCCAAAAGAATTCGATGAAATTTATAAGAATTCCAGATGAATTGTATGGAAGTCAGGATAAATTCAAAATTAAAAAATTAAAAAATGAATTCTCAATAACATTTAAGTGACTTGAAGAAAAATAAGAAGAATTTAAGGATAGTTTAAAAGACTTCAAGATGAATAAGAAAAAAACAATAATTTTTTTAAATCTATTCAATTAAGCAGAATTGCGTGAATTTAAAAGAATTCATTCGAATGGAAAATAATTCAGCGAATAAGTTGAACAAAAATTCAAGGGACTATGATGAAATTGAAAAGGATTTCAAATAATACAATTTGAAGAAAGTTTCAATGGAATTAAGTAATATAGGAGTAAACAGAATTCAGGGTGGATTCACCAGAATCTTAGTGAACAGTAATCAATTCAAGAAAAGCCAAAGAAGTAAAAAAATTCGAGAAAAGACTTTAAAGGACTTCAAGTGGATTGAAAAAATCAACGTCAATTGATAAAACTTGAAGATAATTTAAAAGGATTTCAAAGAATTCAAAAGATTTCAGGATAACTCAGTAAGAATTCAGGGGAATCCAACTCTATAAAACTCACAAGAAATCAAAATAAATTAAAAATAATTAAAGTGAAATGTAATAAATTTTTGAAAATAGAATCTATTGAAATCGGAAAATTGAAGTGAATAGAATACGTAAATAAGAATCTTAATATAACAAAGTTCATTTTCAACCAAATAGTTCTATTTTATACAAAAAGTTGAATTTTTAACTCGAAAATATCAATTTTTAATAAAAAAGTTAAATCTTTAACAAAACAGTTCAATTTTTCACCAAAATGTTGAAATTTCGAGTCAAAATTACGAATTTTCTGCAAAACAATTGAATTTTCAACAACAAAATTAGTTTTCAACCAAATGGTTAAATTTTCTAGAAAACAGATGAAATTTTCAGTAAAAATGACGACTTTTTCCACAAAAAAACACAATTTTCAACTCGAAAATATGAACTTTCAACAATAAAGTTTATTTTCAACCAAATACTTAATTTTTCTAAATAACTATTGAAATTTTAAGCCAAAGAAAAATCGATTTTTCACAGAAACATTATTTTTTAGGTCGAAAATATGAATTTTTAACAACAAAGTTCGTTTTGAAAATATCAATTTTCAACAAAAAAGTTCATTTTTAACCAGACAGTTGAATTTTCAACCAAACTGTTTTGAAATTTCCAATCAAAATGACGAATTTTTTACAAAAAAATTGAACTTTCAACTCGAAAATATGAAATTTAAACAAAAAATTTAATTTTTTACTAAACATTTGAATTTTCAAGCAAATAGTTCAATTTTCTACAAAAGAATTAAAATTGCAACCCGAAAATATCAATTTTCAACAACAAAGTTCATTTTCAATCAAATAATTACATTTTCTACAAAATAGATGGAATTTCAAGCCTAAAGAATAAATTTTCTACAAAAAAATTAATTTTCAGGCCGAAAATATGAATTTTGAAAAACAAAGTTCATTTTTAATCAAATAGTTCAATTTTCTACAAAAAGTTGAACTTTTAACTCGAAAATATCAATTTTCAACAAGAAAGTTCATCTTTAACTAAACAGTTGAATTTTCAACCAAACTGTTTTGAAATTTCCAATCAAAATGAAGAGTTTTTTACAAAAAAATTGAATTTTCAACTCGAAAATATGAAATCTAAACTAAAAAGTTTATTTTTAACTAAAAATTTAAATTTTCAAATATATGGTTGAATTTTCTATAAAAGAATTCGAATTCCAACCCGAAAATACGAATTTTTAACAACAAAGTTCATTTTGAACCAAATAGTTCAAATTTCTACAAAGAGATGAATTTTTAACTCGAAAATATCAATTTTTAATAAAAAAGTGAAATCTTTAACAAAACAGTTCAATTTTTCACCAAACTATTGAAATTTCGAGTCAAAATTACGAATTTTTTGCAAAACAATTGAATTGTCAACAACAAAATTAGTTTTCAACCAAATGGTTAAATTTTCTAGAAAGCTGATGAAATTTTCAGTAAAAATGACGACTTTTTCCACAAAAAAATAGAATTTTCAACTCGAAAATATGAACTTTCAACAATAAAGTTTATTGTCAACAAAATAGTTAATACTATTGAAATTTTAAGCCAAAGAAAAATAAATTTTATACAGAAAAATTATTTTTCGAATCAAAATGACGAATTTTCTACAATACGATTGAATTTTCAACTCGAAAATATGAAATTTAAACTAAAAAGTTAATTTTTAACTAAAAATTTGAATTTGCAAGCAAATAGTTCAATTTTCTATAAAAGAATTAAAACTTCAACCCGAACAAATCAATTTTCAACAACAAAGTTCATTTTCAATACAATAGTAACATTTTCTAGAAAACTATTGAAATTTCAAGCCAAAAAGATGAATTTTGTAAACAAAAAAAATAATTTTCAGCCAGAAAATATGAATTTTTAGTAACAAAGTTCATTTTCAACCAAATAGTTCTATTTTATACAAAAAGTTGAATTTTTAACTCGAAAATATCAATTTTTTGGAAATGAGTTTTTTTTTATTGAAAATTAATTTTTTAACTGAAAAATAACTATTCCATTTTTTGTTAAAAAAATCCTTTTTTTAAAATAGAAATTTAATCTTTTTGATGAAGATTCATCAGTTTGGTTGAAAATGTAACTATCTTGTTGAAAATTCATGTATTTTGTAGTTAAATATTAACTATTGAGTTAAAAATTCATTTTTTTTGGTTGAAGATTCATAATTTTTGTTAAAACTTAATTTCTCCTCTTAAAAATTTAACTATTTTCTTGGGAATTCTTTTTTCTGGTTGAAAATGAATTTTTTTTACTGAAATTTTAACTATTCCATAGTTGGTTTAACATTTTTAACATTTAACATTCAGCTATTTCTTTGAAAATTTCTGTATTATGTTGAAACTTTTTATTTTGTCGTAGAATATTAATCTTCTTTGACTAATTCACCTTTTTGGTTGCAAAATTATTTCTTTGGTTGAAAATTTATCTATTAGGTTGAAAATTCCTTTAAAATGACAAATTTTTATTGAAAATTAATTTTTTTATCTCAAAATACAACTATTTCATTTTTTGCCGATTTTTTTTTTAATAGAAATGTTATCTTCTCTGTGGAAAATGCATCTGTTTGATTAAAAATTTGCCTTTTTATGTTAGAAAATTCAACTATTGGGTTAAAAATGCATTTTTTTCTAGAAAATTCATTATTTTAGTTAAAAATTAATTTCGCTTCTTAAAACTTTTACTATTTTGTTCAAAATTCGTGTTTTTTTGGTTAAAAAATTAATTTTTTTAACAGCAAATTTAACTTTTCAATGTTTGGTTTAACATTTATATTCTTCAGCTGAAAATGCAGCTATTTGATTGAAAAATTCTGAATCTTGTTGAAACTTTGTCTTTTGTGGCAGAATATTAATCTTCTTGGTGACTAATTTACATTTTTGGTCGAAAATTCATTTCTTTAGATGAAAAATTAACTATTAGGTTGAAAATTTCTTTAAAAATTTAAAAATCGGTTGAAAATTCTTGTATTTTGTTAAAAATTAATCTTTTTGGGTAAAAAAAATCTTTTTGGTTGAAAATTTATTTCTCTGATTTTTCGTTGTTTTTTTGTTGAAAATTAGTTTTTTTTATTGAAAATTAATTTTTTAACTGAAAATATAACTATTCCATTTTTTGTCAAAAAAATCCTTTTTTTTCAAATAGAAATTTAATCTTTTTGACTGAAGATTCATCAGTTTGGTTGAAAATGTAACTATTTTGTTGAAAATTCGTTTTTCTTGTTAAATATGAATTTTTTTAACTGAAATTTTAACTATTCCACATTTGGTTTAACATTTTTAACATTTAACATTCAGCTATTTCTTTGAAAATTTCTGTATTCTGTTGAAACTTTTTATTTTGTCATAGAATATTAATCTTCTTTGACTAATTTACCTTTTTGGTTGCAAAATTATTTCTTTGGTTGAAAATTTATCTATTAGGTTAAAAAATTTCTTTAAAATGTCAAGTTTTTATTGAAAATTAATTTTTTGATCTCAAAATACAACTATTTCATTTTTTGTCGAATTTTATTTTTTTTGATAGAAATGTAATCTTCTCTGTGGACAATTCATCTGTTTGATAAAAAATTTTTCCTTTTTTCGTTAGAAAATTCAACTATTGGGTTAAAAATGCATTTTTTTTTCTGGAAAATTCATTATTTTAGTTAAAAATTCATTTCTTTTCTTAAATATTTTACTATTTTGTTCAAAATTCGTTTTTTTTTTTTTTTTTTTTGGTTGGAAATTAATTTTTTTAACAGCAAATTTAACTTTTCAATGTTTGGTTTAACATTTATATTCTTCAGCTGAAAATGCAGCACTAACTAGTTTGACCTGCAACCATGTAATTGAATTGTTAACTAATAAAAATGGATTTTGAACCAAATAGGTAATTTGTTAACCAAACAGGTGAATTTTCCAGCAAACAGATAATTTTTCTACCTAAGAATACACATTTTTTGACAAAATACATCAATTTTCAACAAAATTGTTCAATTTTAAAGTCAACAACACTAATGATCTAGAAAACAGTTGAATTTTCAACTCGAAAATATGATTTTCGAACGAAAAAGTTAATTTTATACCAAAATGTTAAATTTTGATAAGAATAGTTCAATTCTTAGTCAAATAGTCAAATTTATACAAAAAATTTAAGGATTTAATAAAAAAGTTAATTTTCAAATAAATAATTTGATTTTCAATCAAATTTTTGAATACTTAATCAAACCAGATTAATTTAGATCTAAAAATTTGCATTTTCAACCAAAAAGGATGAATTTTAATCCAACAAGATTAATTTTCGACAAAAAAGATGAATTTTTAAGGAAACACAGGAATTTTTAACTAGGGAAGATCAATTTTCAATAAAGACGATCAATAAAAAAATTAATGAGTTACATTTTTAGTTCTAAAAATTTATTTTTAAAAACAAGGAGAGAATTTTTAACAAAATAGTTATATTTTCAACAAAAGATACGAATTTTCAACTGAAATGATGAATTACAAAAATATTAATTGTTGACAATAGAGTTCAGCCCAGAAGACGACTTTTATACCGAAAAATCAATTTTCTAAAAACGTATTATATAATCTTCAGCCAAGATAGTGAATTTTCAAAAAATATTAATTTTTAGTAAACTGGGTCAACTTCCAAAGAAGTAGTTGAACCTTAAATGAAGAGAAATGAATTTTCAACCAAATAGATCAATTTCCAACCCAAACTATGATTTTCTAGGACAAAAAATTAATTTCCTAAAAAGGAATAGTTAAGTCTGTTACCAAAGCAGTGAACCTTGAAAAATATAAATGTTCAACAAACTAGTTCAACTTTAAACCAAGTAGTTACATTTTCAATTCGGAAATGTGATTTTTTAACCAAATACTTGAATTTTCAACCCAAAAGATGATTTTTCTAGCAAGAAGATTAATGTTCTACCAAAATTTTTTTTTTTTCCAAATAGATTATTTTTAACAAAACGTTAAAATTTTAAAGCCAAGGTGGAAAATTGTCTACCAAACAGCTGCGTTTTCAACCCTGAAATATGATGTTTCTTTAAAGTTGATTTTCGACCAAATAATTTAATTTCCTACAAAATTGTTTAATTCTCAACCAAACCATATTAATTTAGAACAAAACATTTGCATTTTTAACCAATAAGAATGCATTTTTATTCAACAAGAATTATTTTTACCAAAAGAGACAAGTTTCTTACAAAATTCGGAAATCTTCAATAAAAAAATATTAATTTTTAATAAAAATATTAACTTTCAAGCAAAAATATAAAAATTGCACTGTTAGTTAACGAAATTAATTATCCACCAAAAATACGAATATTCAACAAAATAGTTGAATACTCAAACAAAATTCGGTGTTAATTTTTAAACCGAGTAGCTGCATTTTTGAATAACAAAGATTGGATTTCTACTAAAAGAGATGAATTTTTAATAAAATCGATGACTTTTTAACCGAAATAGATGAATTTTCAACCAAATAGTTGAATTTTATACTCAAAAGATATAAATTTATAACAAAAAATGGAACAGTTAAATTTTAGGTTGAAAAATTCATTTCCAACTAAAATTATGAATATTCAACCAAAAAAAAACATGATTATGAAAAAAATGGTTGAATCATCAACCAAACAGGTTATTGATTGTCAAAACCAAAAAGTTACTGTAGTCCGAATTTAAAAGTGTGCAATGGAAAATTAACTTGATTTTTCAAGAAAAATTTCCAATTTTGTAACTTAATATTTTGAAAGTATTAAAAATAAATTTCAATGTTTATTTAAAATTCTATTCTATAGTCTATGAAATATCGAAATTCCTATTTATTTATCATAAATTGGTTAAGAATTCTTCTTTTTTGGTTACAAAATTTATTATTGGGTTCAAAATTGAATTATTTTTTTCAAAATTCAACTGTTTTCATGAAAATTCATCTTTTTGACTTTAAAATTCAAGAATTCGGTAGAAAATTGAACTAGTTGGTTAAAAATTTATCAATTTTGTTGAAAATTTGTATTTTCTTTGTTGAAAATTCATCTTTTTGGTGGAAAAATCAACTATTTGGTTGAAATATTGCGTATTTCACTAAAAATTCGTTGTTTTTTTTTGTGAAAAATTATTCTTGTTTGTATTTTGGGTAAAAATTGAGAATTCTGTGAAAAATTTAACAATTTCGTTAAAAATGCATACCTCTTGGTTGCAAATTCGTCTTTTTCACTTGAAAATTCAACAATTTGATTGACATTTTTTTGTTGAATAACACATTTTTTGTGAATGAAAATTCAACGATTTCGGTCAACATTCATCTTATTGGTTTCAAAATTAATATCTTTCTGTAGAAATTTTATCTTTTTTTTGTTTTGTTAAAATGCAATTTTCTAGTTAAAATTTGTTTTGAGTTGGAAATTAACTCCTTTGCTCAAAATTTCATTTTTCAAACTATTTATTTGAAAATTTATGTGAAATGTTGAACATTCGTCTTTTTTTAGAAAATTGATCCCATCTTGGCTAAAAATTCAACTATTTTGTTACAAATTCATTTATTTTGTTGAAAAATAGTCTGTTTCGTTTATTTCATTGAAAACTTATTTTTTCTGGTGAAAAGTTAATTTTTTAATAAAAAATAAACTACTTCACTTTTGTTTAAAAAAATCATCATTTTGGTTGAAAATTGATCTTTTTA